>MU191277.1:36841-67645 GCA_016904865.1 Pissodes strobi | reverse complement strand
AATATCCCAATTCCACAACTCGCTAACCCGCTCGGCAAGCGTGGCGTTTTAACTGCCAAAACCTCCTAACATGAAGGTGTTAAGTATCAAAACGAGATTACTCCAGGTGAGTACAGTAAACCACTCAGAATATCACACTGAGAAATCAATCAGCCTCACGGATTCTGGGGGAGGCAAATATTCGACTGAAACTACAGTGAAAAACAAAGCCCAAAGGGAAATCAACCCATCTCATTTCCATATAGCTACATACAACATGCGAACTATGAGGACCCAAGAACTTCTTGACGAATTAGAACAAGAACTATTCAACATCAAATGGGACATACGCATTTCTCTCCTGGTAATCGAGTTTCACTGAGTTCAACCATTGTTTATATACGCATTGGTTCAAGTATGTCTAACGTGACCATACGTCACGTTAATGGGAACTCTGACACAAAAACAAATAAAATACCGAAATGAATTAGAAACAAGACTAAACCCAATATAGACAACAAAACAAATGCAAGTAGATGAACCAGTCGCCAAAGTAAAAAAAAAAACATAAACACATCGGTTAAAAAAGTCGGCTCAAAAACAAAAACAACAATAACTTCTAAACCCCAACCCAATATCTTGAGACTTCTCAAAGAACGACGAGAAAGGACAGATCAGACATAAGACAGTTTAAAACTCTAAACAAGGAAGAAAAAAAAGATTCGAAAAGAAAAAGATACAATAAGAGAAACAGCAACATGAAAGTACTAAAGACAAACAACTCAAGAGGCAGAACAAGAATAATAAAAATAAAAACCGGGAAAAACGTGACCGTCCAGGACATAGAAGAATTTTACACAAAGCTATACTCGCCACACACACAACAACGATCTAAAAGAGTTATACTTACTATAGGCTCAGAAGAGATACCAGAAATAACGAAATCCAAAACAAAAGTGGCACTCAACGAACTAAAAAAACAATAAATGCACAGGTGAGGACCGAATTACAGTAGATATGCTGAAGATTGGCGGCCGAAAAATAGGACAAATATTGAAGATTCTATGAAATAAGATTACTGGCGATGGAAAGATTCTACAAGATTGGTACAACTCTGAAGTTATCTTAATATTCTAGAAAAGAGACACTTCAAATATTGAAAACTACCGACCAATATCTATACTATCACACCTCTGCAAGCTGTTAGCCAAAATCATAGTATACCGCATAATTAATAAACTCGACTTCTACCAATCTATCGAACAGGCTGGATTCAGAAAACACTTTAGCACCACATATCATCTAGACACCATAAGAACACTAATAGAGAAGTGACCGACTGTAACGTACTGCTCAATATGGCTTTTGTAGATTTCCAGTATCCATTCGACATCCATTAACATCCCTGATAAAGCATATAACACTTCTTTAGCTCCCAGGGAACGATATAGTCAAAAGATGCAATTTTGAAAACTACTTCACGCGATAAGAAGTAGAGAAGAATGGAAAAAGAACAGCACTAGCATTCTCAGATCGCAGCAAAGTGCCATAAAATGTATATAGACGGGGCTGAACAGGGGACCGGAGCCGGAGTATTTAGGCCAGGAACCAAATTGCCCGAAGCAATGGGGAAATACCCGGACATATTCCAGGCGGAAATTAACTCCATAGGAAGATATGCGCAGTTCAACCTAGGGAGAAACTATAGAAAGAAAGAGATGGCATCTTCTCAGACTGTCAAGCAGCCATCAAAGCGCAAAACTAGTAGCTAATTTAACAATTTCGTGTTAACAACTAGCTAGCATTTTGTAATATTACGTACAGAGTTTTTTCATAGATTTTGGAGCACCACCAGAGAGATTATTTTAAGAGAAGTTAAAAGACGTTAAATATAAAAGTTGTTGCGGTTTTTTATGAACCGACAGGATTTTGTATGGGAACAAATAAATGAGCATTCCAAAGTTGTTAGAAATATATAAACTTGTGTCTTTTAAATGGATAGCTCTTCCGTTACTGAATCCAAATGTATCAAGTTTGATACCTCTGTCTTTAAAACTAACTAAGGAAAATGACAAACTCGAACAACACCTCTACAAAAGGACTAAGTGCTCGTGACGTATTTTATGTAGGGTAATCGCTGTTGAGGCACAATTGGTTGCAACGTTGTCAGAGACGAATATTAGGTTGCCCGTATATAAAGAATGTGTTCCTTATATTACAATTTCTCCAATATTGTAAAAAACATATTTCCATAAGGTATTCTTTCCTCTTTCTATAATGTGGTATTTTGTAATTTAATTATTTAATTATTTAATGCTACTACCATGCTCGTGCACTTTCTTAAAATAATACAATGGTCACTCGATGATCGACGATGCCGGATAAATGGTGGCCGCCGTCGTCGCTGTGCCCTATGTAGAACTCAAAATGTGATCAAATAAATATGTACGTTTAAATTTTTTTTTCATTATTACTAACAAACTCTATAAATACATACATACGTAAATATGTATTAGACACATTATCCATATTCTATATCTATACCTATTTGCCCTATACCTTTAAAAATCATACATATACTAGCCGGCTAATTTGCCGATTTCAATAATTGACAGTACCGCTGGTCCCAACCAATACCCACTCATAGAGGTGTTGTTTGTTGTCTCAACACCTTCAATTGTTATCGTCTATTGTACTGTCGTTATAGAGCCTACAACAGCGCCAACAAAACAAACGCTTAGTTTGCGAATTTACCGATAATGGCTGCAATAATTAGTGTTATTTTGTTGCATTTTTCCAAAATTGGTACTATTTATGTACACTGAGTGCGTGAAAATTGTACCTAATATTTCGTTGCATCCAATTTATATTGTTAGAGGCGTATTCATAAATGCGAAAAACTATATATTTCGAAAGGCCTGTTGGTTTTACCGTTTGTATGCAGCTAACAAGATTGAGCGGTATCGGTACAAGATTTCGTTCGTGTTTAATTGTATATTTTTATCTCGTTCTCGACTAGTTTTTTGGTAACTGATACTAAGTATAATTATTATGCCTCAAAAATGTAGCATTCCTGACGGTAATGGAAATTATAAAAATGGGCCTTAAGTTTTGGGTTATTTCGGTTTTCCAAAGGATGCATGTTTACAACAAAAACGGCGTAAAGCTTCACCCTTTGAGTCCACAACCAAGACGAAAGTTTGTGAAGCTCATTTTCTATTCAAACACTGGTAAGTTTTTACAATAGATTTACTAAAACCACGGCTAAAAGAAGACTAGTATACCATCTATTTTTTAAATATCAAAATTAGGCCAAGTAAACATGAAAAGCTCAAAAATATTGATGAGTTAAATATGTCAAAAGCCATTGAAATAAGCAAATTTGAGTTTGAGGAGCACACGTTTTAATAATTTTGGAGGGTTGTATTGCCAATATTTCTACATCTAAACTACCAAATATTGGAAATTTGAAACAGAACCTGCGACAGTTATATGAGGCAGCGAACAGACTTACAATTATTCAATCTAGCAGTCTCGCAGTTTTGGCCCTATTAATTTTAATAAGTTCTGTGAGCTCCCTGATTATGACACAGATGAAAATTGTTGTAAAAAAATTGGTATATGACAAGCAATTTTTTGTAAAAGGCAAATTTGATCTCATTAATAAATTAAATCGTGGACAACTTTTATATAACCAAGGACAAGTTATAAATGTTGTATGTATGACTTACATAATCTTTAATAAGTTAATAAATGAATTTTTCTACTACCGTGCGTAAAGTATTCACTTTACGCACTCTCTAAGATTCGTAAAATAGGCCTTTTGAATGTGCAGTGCGGAAAGTAAATCTGACATATTTTTTGACATTTAGCGCAGTGTGTAAAAGAATATTTTAATTTTTTCATATATTTTTCGGTAGTGGAAAAAATTTTGTATGCTATTCACGTGTAAAGTATCCTTTTTTTATCATGGGATTGTCGCATTCCCATTCATAAAAAAAGGATCACTTTACACACTTGTTGCATAAATAACTATTGTGGTTCTAGAAACTTATAAAAAAATATTCGCCGCACTTAATTTACAATATTATATTGTGCAAAAACATGTCTCACATTTCGATGGATGCGCTAATTATAATGAAAAAGACGTTTTAAAAGTAATCCTCAAAAGTATTTCCAATAGCCACTAAAAAATTACTATGACTATTTAAAAAAATAAATAAAAAGAAAACTGGATACATTAACGAAGTAGACCATATACCTGCCTATATACATGTATGAATATTTTTATAACTACACATATTTATTTGGGACCTATTTCTCTAAAAGTTTATTGTATTTTCATGACTTGTGTTCTTTAATAGTTTTTATACCTAAACACTCACTTAAACACTATGTTAGGCTCGTAGATGAAATTTGAAACTGCACAACATGCATACCTACATTATACAAACTAAACTATATTTTTTATCGAGTTTTTTTTTTAATTATTTTAAGTGATAATAATCAAGAGAAGGCGTGGAATAGATCAGTACATGCATATATGTGTAATAACATATTTTTCGGTGGTATAAAAAATATTATACATGAATATATATCCGGAATTTTGGCGCAGGTGTAGGGGAGTTGAGAGTCTACATTTAATACTACACCTAGTATTAAACCAAAACTCAAACATAACTTTTGAGATTTGCCAAGAAGTTTGTCATATAGCTAGTGTTCTAGCCATATGATAGACTATTGATAGTTTTTATAAATACTAGTGTATGTATTCCAAGAAAAAAATATATATCATTACTTTTTTCTTACATATATAATTCAAATTTTCATATCTTACCTTCTATCTGGATGATCCCATAATGCATTGACAGCTGACGTTATTATATACTGGACTCCCACATTGACAATTGTATAATTTACTAGAACGATTAAGATTATTAGAAAAAGTTTCCACAAAGTGGCAGATTTAGTTAAGCCACGATTTCTTATTATTAAGTTGATATAAAATATACAGTTTTTGCCCGTTAAGTAAGACTGGCATTGAAAAAAAATAGGGCGTCAAAAACATAAAGGAAACATTATGGAGAATAAGAAACAATAGGCTTCAGCAGAACCACCGTTATTTTCAGTTCACTTGATAAGGTTTTTTTTTAAACGGGCAATTAACATTTCTTTCATGCATTCTCACGGCTCAAAGGTTTTATTGACCACATTCTTATAGTCCTACGGCCCGTGTACATTTATGCAACGATTTCAGGAAGTTTCGTCACAGCTTACCAAACAATTAAGCTGTGGTTTCGTTATATCACCCTTCGATTGTACCCCTATCATGTAGTTACGTATGAGGTGTCAGCTGATGGCTAGGTAACGATGGAGGTGGCCGTGAGAGGGTTGAAAATATAGAAAAAAAATCGTGAAAAATAATGAACATTGGACATTGTCAGCTGGTCGACGGGCGGTGGGTTAAATTGTCAGCTGGGGGTCCAAATTGGTCAAAAATGCAGATCATAGAAACGATATCAGGAATTATGAAACTTTGGTGGATGCTAATATTTATAATGAGATTTACGAAAATGACTGTCAGCTGCATGTATGTAGGTGGAAAAGTTGTCAGCTGGTGTAGTCTAGGTCGCGCGTCCTCCCTTTGAGCGCACCTACGCACCGTACCTTATCGCCCTGCTGACAACTTTTCCACCCACATACATGCAGCTGACAATTTTTTTTCGTAAATCTCACTATAAATATTTGCATCTGCCCAAATTTCGAAATTCTTGCTATCGTTCTTGATAATGTGTAGCATTTAAGTTATGCGTGGAGCACTCGCTAGATCAAAAGTTAAATCAATATTAATCTGATCGGATTATCAATTAATTATTGCCCAATACACAATTCTATGTCATTAATAATGCAATATTGCTTTCAATTATTAATTAAAATTTGTAGTTATGCAAAATTATATTATTTATTTATATAAAAATATGAAATTATGAATGTATTATCCTATACAATAAAATAATAATATATAATTTGGGCAAAAGGCTCTTTCCTTTGTTGGCAAAAATTGTTTTTTAAAAGCACCCCTATTACCTAAATAATGTACGTGTCAACTAAGATAAAAACTTTAACTATACATTATCATAGAAAATAGAAACCCAGGTATAATTTTATTGGAAATAGAAACATCATATATTTTATAAATGTAAAAAAAAACAGGTATTTATTTATGTAAGTACATTGTATTTTATACTACGGGTTACACAGGCGGACGCAGAGATGTGGGGGCCCGGGGCAAAGAAAAAAGTGGAGGCCCTTTCAATTAGTAAGTATATATTAATGGTTTTATTATTTCATTTGAAAACCAAATTTCCACTACTAGATTAATTTTTGTTTGTCATTTTCTGAAAATCATTATTGCAGTTGATAGTTTAGTACACAAACAAATTTTATTGTTATAAAATTTTTGAATCCAAGATTTGTGGAGGCCCTCAGTATGTGAGAGCCCCGAGGCTTGCGCCCCGGTTGAATCGCCGTGAATCCGGCCCTGGGTTACGCGAATAGTTTCTAAGGTAACTCAGTAACTATAACTAAATGTTACAGGATTTTAATGAAACACTCTTAATTACGCTTTTCTTAAATATGTAAAACTAAAAGTAAAATCTCCAAACTCAAATCTTAAATTAAGTACCATATTGTTTAACGTAGGTATCATGTTTTTGGAATAAAAAAATGTCTAGAAATAAAAAGTTACTCAATTTGTCATAACTTAAGCTTATAAGTGAAGAGTAGACTTGAATAAGCGGCTAAGCACCAAAAACAGAAAATTTTATTTTTTCCTATAAAAAGACGTTGAATACCACACTTCATATCTCCAAGATGGGGCTAAGTTCCAATTGAATATTTTGTCCCTGTAGCCGGCTATATACAGGGTGGCATTTTTAACTGGAATAAATTCAGTATTAGGGAGCCTATTTAGTTGTTGAAAAAGTAAAGGAACACGGGTCCCTTTATTTTCAGTTTGGCACATTTTTTTTGGTCTCTTTATAAAATTTACCCTCTTTTGAGGGTAGAAACCGCCCCAACTTCTTTTTTTAATGTGAAGGTATGTTTTGTGATAGCTCGTTGGAAAGGGAATAAAAAACGGAATATGACGCACTATTTACTTTCGCATTTTGATGAGCTAGGATGCTAGAATAGTTATTTATGTACCAAGGGTATTAAGTAGATGTTTATGCCCTGAGGGCAACAATGTTACAAACCCGAGAGCCTCTGGCCAGAGGGTTTATAAGTCGCCCGAGGGCGTACACATCTGTTAATACCCGTGGTGCATACAAACTTTTATGTTATACTAGTTTGTTATTGCATTCACAATATGTAAATATTTAAAAAAATACGAATTCAATTTAATTATTTGAGTCCATATAAAGTGTACTTTATGCCCGCACGGGCCATAAAGTAATCCATTATGTAAATGGTATCTAAGGTATAAAAACACAATAATGTACTGGTATTGGTATATGAATTTTTCGACAAAGTTCTTTCATTATAAGTATTGTTGGAAATGTTGCCCATTTTTTTCTTGGCAAAACCCTAATCTAAAATAAAATTCATTCTTGACATTACGAATCATGTAATGGCGAATTTCGTATGTAAGTCATTGCCTAAGTTCATCTAAATTTTCTGGTCTTGTTACGTAAACTTTCGTTTTTAGGTGACCCCAAAGGAAATAATCCAGAGGATTAAGGTCCGGCGATCTTGGCGCCCATTCAATGGTACCTCTTCTTGCTATCCAGCGGTTTGGAAAAACTTCACTCAAATAGTGTCGCACGTTTTGGGCGTAATGAGGCAGAGCACCATCCTGCTGAAACCATATTCGATCATCATGAAGATCTGCTTCTGCTTGATGAGGAAATAAAGCAGTCAAAGCTGGCATAAGCTCTTCTTGCAAAAAATTCAAATATGTAGTGCCATTTAAGTTAACTGGAAGGTATATTGGGCCAATGACTTGGTCGCCAATTATGCCTGCCCAGACATTAAGTTTTTGCGGACGCTGAGTGTGTGTTTCTCGCATCCAGTGAGGGTTTTCTGTGGACCAATATCGACAGTTCTGTTTATTGACTTCACCATTGAGTGCAAAAGTACACTCATCTGTAAAAAGAATCCAATCCCAATCTGCTAAATGCTGATCAAGTGCATTCATCATCACTTCACAAAACTGAAGACGGGCGGCGGTCCGGATCATCTTCTAGTAACTCTTGTACGTATTGCATTTTATAAGGACGCATTTGACATGATTTTACTAACTTTAATGAAGACGTATGGCTTATGTTGCATTCTCTTGCAACCTGTTGAACTGGAGTATTAGGATTTTCTTGGAGAGTCAGTAAAACATTTAATTGCGTGTCTTCATCCATTACTCGAGACTGCCTTACTCTTGGTTTGGTTTTTAGAAAATTCAAAACCAAGATATGTAGCCTCTTGACTGAGTATCCATTATATTCTTTTGAGGAGTATTACACGCTAATCAGAACAGAGGTGCTTTTCTTTTGGCAGCTCTAGCTCTAGATTTAGGATTTTAACTTCTTTGTATTTGTATTATTATTTTTTTTGTTGTATTTGTAGTGTATTTTAAAATGTATATTTTTACTATTTTACCCATAACAGTTATAAGTACTATTTTAAAATTTATTTGACATTATTCTTAAGATAACTATTGTAATAGACTTGTCTATAATACTTTGTATTCTTAAAGACCAATAAATATTATTATTATGATTATTGGTATATCTCTCACATGACCCACTTCACGATAACGATTTTCAATTTTGCTGATGGTGCTTTGGGAAATTGCTGAAAGATCAGGGTGACTTTCATGAAATAAAGCTGCTACTTCTGCTTGTATACGCGATCTGTCTCCAAAGCCAATCATCATTAAAATTTCAATTTATAGTGGTTCAGGTAAATAACCCATTTTTGTATGAAAATACTTCTTATTTAAAGTAATGGTTCAAACTGCACAAAATACTACAACAGATAAATTATTCGCTTCTGCCAAACTAAAATAAAGTGACCATTGGAATGCGACAGAGAAGTAAACAAAAAACCTTATCAATTACATTTTTCCCTTTTTATATAGACATTCCGCGCAGGCAAAATCCACTTGCTAAAATGGCAACATTTTATTATTTTTCTGGCTTTTTAGCTTACCAAAATGCAAAAGTAAATAGTGAATCATACTCCTTTTTTTATTCCCATTCCAACGAGCTGCCACAAAACATACCTTCACATTTGAAAAAAAAAGTTGGGGGCGGTTTCTACCCTCAAAAGAGGGGTAAATTTTATAAAGAGACCAAAAAAATGTGCCAAACTGAAAATAAAGGGACCCATATTCCTTTATTTTTTCAGCAAATAAAGAGGCTCTATAATATTGAATTTATTCCTATAATAAAATAACTTTGTCGAAAAATTCGATTTTTATTTTTTTCTAGCTTCCTAGCTTATCAAAATGTGAAAGTAAATAGTGGGTCATATTCCTTTTTTTATTCCCTTTCCAACGAGCTATCACAAAATATACCTTCACATTTGAAAAAAAAAGTTTGGGGTGGTTTCTACGCTCAAAAGAGGGTAAATTTTATAAAGAGACCATAAAAAATGTGCCAAACTGAAAATAAAGAGGCCCGTGTTCCTTTATTTTTTCAACAAATAAATAGGCTCCCTAATACTGAATTTATTCCAGTTAAAAATTCCACCCAGTATATGGCGGACCTGTGTAAATCACAAGCGTTGTTTCCTATTAATGGGGCAAAGTGCCATCAGTATTATTTTGTTTTGTAAATAAATGACTCGTTTTTTGCAGCTAAAAAGCAGAATTTACGTGATGATTCCTTATCTTCATTTACCAGAGCACCGAGAGTTCTCCCAAAAGCTTACAGTATAGGTTACCGGCACTTACCAACCATGAAAATGTTAGTGGCACTTAGCCCTTTTCTATTTTTTAAAAATGTTTTTATTTGTATTAAAAAAATTTTGATTTTTGTGTGTTTTTCTTACTGTGTATATTTTTTAGGTTTGCAAATAAACAGTTTTGGTAAATTACAAAGATTTTTATTCATAAATAGTTAATCTAATCGGTTTTTTGACTCTCCTGAAAATTTTGCTTTTTGGCACTTATTCAAGTCCACTCTTCAATTAGTAAACCAAACGTAATAGGTATATTTTATAGGAACTCCAAAAAAATACAAACTATTAAGAAACAGGGCTAACTTACATATTATATAACCGGATACCTAACTCTCACATTTTTAGGTTCTTTTCGTGAACCTAACATAATAAAAGGTTAAATTTATTTAGGCTGTGTGAATTGTTTTGGCACACTTATATAATTTTTTTAAGAGTTTACCTTCCTACATTTTATTGTACTGTCAGGATGAACGTGTAAAAGATAACGCTGAATTATTTCCACGGTACTGCTAACATCCTTTGGAAATTTCATGCCGAAATTAAAAAATAAGGCAAAGCAGACGTGAAAACTTACCTATATACCCCTCTCTGCAGGGCAGCGTATATGCGACTGTACAGGGTGGCTCGAATTCGTGTCTATGTATGGGGAACTCGAAAACCGTAAGAGATACAGTGTTGGTCAAATTAAGGCAAAATTGCGCATTTCGATGCCTAACAATATGCCGTTTAGAAAGTTTTAAAATTCCGAGTATTTACGGAGATATCCGGAAAAGAACCGAACTTTTGAAAAATCGTTTATTTTTTTTTCCTGGGCCTATTTAAAAACGGATTTCAAATTTAATTGCACTTTTGCATTGCCACTTTTTCGGCTCTATCCAATGATGACTTCCGGTTTGAAATCCGACGTTTCATCTTTAAGGGATCATCATCAATTTTATTTTTTTAAATACGAACTTTAAATATGAGTATGAGTTTTTATTTTTTAATTTTTTTTTAAATTTTCATTATTATTTTTGTATTATTTTAATTTATATATTTTGCTTTGGCGTAATTTTAAATAATTTAAGGTAGGTTCTTTTAACATTTTTATATTCTATAAAAATATTTTATTTGTTTTATGTGTTAGGTGGAAAATTTGAGCCCGTATTAAAAGTAAAAAATAGTATAATTATTTATTACGAGAATATGGCCATGAACTATTACTCAAACAAGTTGCTAAGTGCAAAGATAAAATATGTTCACCTTTTAACCAATTAAAAAATTTATTTAATAGAGAACATCAACAATTTATGATCATACTACGTGATACTATAGGTACTTTGATAGAAAACCACACCTAGTGGAGTTTTACTTATAAATTGAAAAAAATATATTAAAAATAAAAATAAATAAATAAAAAAAAAACACATACTCATATTAATAACGTCAATACCATCTGAAAAACGACAAAAAAAATTAAAATTCGTATTTAAAAAAAGAAAGTTGATGATACACCAACGACGAAGACGAAACGTCGGATTTCAAACTAGATACCATCATTGGATAGAGCGGAAAAAGTGGCAATGCAAAAGTGCAATTCAACTTGAAATCCGTTTTTAAATAAGCCCAGGAAAAAAATTAAACGATTTTTCAAAATTTCGTTTTTTTCCGGATATCTCAAGGTATATTGTTAGGCACCTAAATGCGCAATTTTGCCTTAATGTGACCGATACTGTATCTCTTATGGTTTTCGAGTTCTCCAGACACGAATTCGAGCCACCCTGTACAGGGTGTCCAATTTTCGATACTTTTGCTGGGTATCTCCTTTATTAGTGGAGATAGAGGGATGCGGTTTTCGCAATACTGTGCTACTTTTTTGAGAAACGAAAGATCTCGCTTACATAATTTTCATAGCCCTCTTAGTTTTAAGATACAGGGTGAAATTGAAAATTTTAAATTTTCGGGCACTTATAACTTATAACATTTCTCAGAAATGAAACACAATTTGGTTTTTTTAAATGGAACACCCTGTATAATTTTTACTAGTTTGGTGGCGCTGGTTATAGGCTTTTCAAATAATGGTTGGTATGTCTTCGTAGTAATAAAGCTATAATTTTAAAATTTAAATGAATGCACCTATGCCGCGATTATCATTGATTAAAAACAACAGAATACCTTGAAAACAAATCAAATTTATTTCGGAATAGTTCCTCTATTTTGAAACAAGAAATATATTTTTTGTTTACTAATTTATTAATCGAGACGAAAAATATTATCGTGTTAAAGAGAATATTTTATGACTACTATCAAAGATGCATACAAGTAATACCTACGTATCTTTGCTACTATTAATCCTAAAAATATAAATTTTCATATTATCGATTAAATTTATTAAACAAACTCACAATAAATATATAAAGATTTTTTTCCATTTTATTTACTAATCATAAATACTGTTCAAAATGGTTGCCGTTTTCTCTAATAGCATATTCACACGTTTTTGTAACTCTTCGTAGAGCGTTTAAAATTATTAATGAACGGCCCTGCAAAGACTGAAAAGCCAAATGCGTAGCCTCTCGAAGTTCTTCCATGGAACGATTTCGAGTTTTGTAAACTTTATTTTGCATGAACCCCTAAACCCCATAAAAAATCTAATAAAGAGAGATCGGGGGACCGTCGAGGCCACCTTATAGGTCCATTAGTGGCTATCCATCTATTGGGAAAATTATTTTCAAGAAAAGTGCGTACTATCTGAGCATTGTGAGCAGGTGCTCCGTCTTGCTGAAAATATATATTATGTAACTGAGCTAAGGGGACACTATGTAGCACAACATCTTATAGAGTTTCCAGATAACGGTTTGCGGAGAGACCTCCTTCATAAATGCGATACGCCATTTGTCTTTCCAAAATAAAACAAGTAACACTAAACCCAAAACGTCCTTGTTCCCGTTCAAATATGACGTGGTGATTTTCTTGCGACCAATTTCTTGTGTTATGCCGATTAAATATGCCGGCACTCGAAAAATAAGCTTCATCAGACCATATTACTGATCTGGCAAAATTAATATTGGTTCGAATTTGTTCCATATACCAATTGCAAAAAATTAAACGTCGTTCTGGATCTCCTGGATGCAAATGGTGTACGATTTTTATTTTATAAGGACGAAATTTATATTTTCTTAATATTGTCTGTACCCGAGCCTTGGGCACACCGACTTCTTTCTCAATGCCTCTACATGAACTCGAAGACTGCTTCTACACAAGCTAAAACGTTAACCTCGTCGGTTTCACGTTTCTCCTTATTATAGGATTTTGGCCGAGGCTGCATAAAGGATCCATTATTTACTAAATTTGTCTTTAGTCTGAAAAAGATTTCGGGGCAAGGCTGCCTTCTTTCCGGAAACCTACGTAGAATAAAACAAAATATTTACTTATATATAAAAATGAATGACGAATATAAAACATAGCTATTAAAATATAATTCGAAAGCTTCATGTCTGTTTTCATTACAACGAATAAAACAAACGAGCATATCATATTTTTCATAATTCTGATATCTAATCAGCCATTGCCATCCTTTTAAGCGCAAAATAATTCACAACAATAACAGGTAAACACTTTTTGCAAACAACAATCTAACTTTGACAAGTGGCCCAAATGACAACTTTCATTGACGAAACTTTTGTTTCTTGGCCGCGGCAGCACGGCCTACTTCAAAAAATATATTTTTTCTTTAAATGTTCAAATTATAGTTTTATTACTATGGAAACATACCAACTATTATATCTTTCTGAAAAGTCTATAACAAGCGTCACCAGACTAGTAGAAAATATACAGGGTGTTCCATTTAAAAAAAACAAATTGTGTTTCATTTCTGAGAAATGGAGCCTTCTAGAAAAAAGCGAGTACGCCACTGAATTCTACGTAAAAAACTATGTAGGTTTCTGTTTTTTTACCTTTCCGAAAAGTTAAGATAACCGAGATACGAGGGGTGCCCGAAAATTGAAAATTTTCGATTTCAACCTGTAACTTAAAAACTAAGAGGGCCATAAAAATTATGTAAGCGACATCTTTCGTTTCTCAAAAAAGTAGCACAATATTGCGAAAACCGCATCCCTCTATCTCCACTAATAAAAGAGATACCCAGCAAAAGTATCGAAAATTGGACACCCTGTACACACGATACTACGATACCAAGTAATCCAAGTATACTATTATTTATCAAATAATGGCTAACTATACCATAGTTTATACCATCACCGAATCCGTTATACAACTCTGAGGCCGCTCCTTTGATGTTAGTGAAGACAAATTCTATTTTTTCATGGAATCTCATATTTCGAGCATGCGCATTATTAGTTGGAAACGTCAGAATTATACGGCCAGCTGGGCCGTGGACAGAGTCGAACTAGGATCTAATCATAGGCATATAACTAAGTCTATGGATTTAATACACAAAATTCGCGAAAGCAGTCCACAAAAAGCACTACAAACAAAGCCGACTCTCGAACAAACAAGATGGTAGTTTTCGCTTTTCGGTTCCTTTTTAATCAACATACTTTTCCTGTCGCCACGCAGAACGCACACAAGAAAGAAGCACGCTATAAGTAGTATTTGACTCGGGATCAAAGATTATTAAATTGTTAATTTTCCTTCTTTAGAAAATTTGTACTAATCTTTAAAATCAATTAAATAATACAAACAAAAACAAGAATTTGGAACGACAGTATTGACACTAGTGATAGCTGCCCCGAAATGGTGCTAAATGATCCTAAAAATAACCATGGTCTTTGCGGGTGCAGATGGGTATCGATTTGAGTAGATCTGTTCAGTTCACTTGGCTAAGACGAACGCAAATTATCTGAATGGTTCGCCCCCGGGCTACCCAAAATGGTAAAACGAAAGCGGCTTTATTTATAAAGGCAGCGTTCACTCATTGTGCGCAGGCCCAAGATAAGAACTCCCAGCTCTCCTATTGGTTTAAGCGCTTGGCTTCAAACCACGTGGAGAGTTTTAACTGATTCGGGTACGGTATAAACTGTGACTATACCTATGCCTCACGTCGCGTTTCACAGAATGAATCGATGCTGATGCGCATACATGGCTGTCACGCTTCTTACAATTCTCTGTGATTTAACTGTATAGTAATTGAAAAAATAAAGCAGCTTTACAGTCGTCTGTAATTTTGAAAAACACTGTAAAAATGTCATAGTTTTGTAGTAATTATAACTTATTGGTACAACTTCTAGAGTAATATACAACAAAACTTACAGAATGTTGTAATATAAATAAACGAATTTCACCTATGTTTGTAAAATCACTAAATAGTTCTGTAAATTGTCGGTAAAAATTATTAAAATATTTACTTGAATTTTGCTGTAAGGATTTTCAGTGATAAAGTTTTCAAACTTAAATGTCTATTAATAAATAATAGTTTTTAATGAAATAGCTGAAACATATTTTTATTGTTTTTAAAATAGAATTATTTTTATTTTATAGTAGAATAATACATTATTAATTTCATATTTTTATATAAATAAATAATATAATTTTGCATAACTAAAAATTTTAATTAATAATTTAAAGCAATATTGCATTATTAAAGACATAGAATTGTGTATTGGGCAATAATTAATTGAAAATTCAATCAGATTAATATTGATTTAACTTTTCATCTTGCGAGTGCTCCAAGCATAATTGAAACGTATTGTGTAACGATACCAAGAATTTTGCAATTTGGCCAGATGCAAATATTTATAGTGAGATTTACGAAAAAAATTGTGGGTGGAAAAGTTGTCACCTGGGCGATAAAGGTACGGTAGGTGCGCAGAAAGGCAGTGCGCGCGACCTTAACTGCATCAGCTGACAACTTTTCCACCCACATACATGCACTTGACAGTTTTTTTCGTAAATCTCACTATAAATATTAGCATCCACCAAAGTTTCATAATTCCTGATATCGCTTCTATGATTCGCATTTTTGACCAACTTGGACCCCCAGCTGACAATTATTAATCCACCGCCCGCCGACCAGCTGACAGTGTCCAATGTTGATTATTTAACATAACCTTTTCCGCACAATTCGTGTTTCTTAAAATGATTTCGGGTCACGATTTTTTTTCTATATTTTCCACCCTCTCACGGCCACCCCCACCGTTACCTAGCCAGCTGACACCTCATACGTAACTACATGATAGTGGTACAATCGAATGTTGATATAACGAAACTTCCTGAAATCGTTGCATAAACTGTACACGGGCTGTAGGACTATTAATACGTCTTGTCTAACTTAAAATCGTTTTATGTTATGACAAAAAACACTTATTTTTTAAATGGTGCGAATGATGCTCGTTTCATAATAAATAAAAGGTAAGTGTAAAAGTAAGTGCTTCATTGATAGTTCTACAGACAGCAATTAATCAATATGAAAACGCCTCTATCTAATGAGGATAAAGTTGAAATTGATTTGATTGTGGGAAATAAATACAAAACGAACCGAGAAACTGCAAGAGAGTTTAAAGCTAACCATCCACCCACGTAACCGTGGGCAACGTTATGAAAAAATTCCAGTCCTGTTCACCAAATTTGTTTAAATTTGGACCAGCTGCTGTGGCCCAAGAAAATAATAAAGAGATTGACGAAGATGAGCTCGATGTATTGTTCTATGTTAAGGAGCCCAAAAAAATCTTTCACAGAGATCCCATGATCTGAGTTACTCAATTAAATTTATTCCAGTTGTTTTGAAGAAACACCAGTTTTTAAACCAAAATTAATTCACACGTTTTTTCATGGGGACATGGATAGAGGATTTATTTTGTGTCACTGGAAAATGTATTATTATGAAGGTCATCCAAATTTCGAGTTTCAAATATTTTCTCTGACGAAGCGACATTATCCGCTAACGGATTTCTTTCATCGAAAAATTTGAGGTTTTGGAGTACAACCAATCCTAACTGGGTGGTGAATGTCGGCGTTAGTGCATCAAAAAGTAAATATTTGGTGTGGTACTTTGGAGAACAAAATTTTAGGACCAATTCAAAATTATAAATGCTATAAAATAGCGACGGTCGATTTTGTGAGCTCCATAGTTTTTTGCTTATGTTGTAGTGTTTTTGGTGTCTTTAAAATGTTTTTTTATGTCCACTTATCCGTCATTAAGTGTAGTTTGTAGTGCCGCAATTAATATCTAGCTGGGCTCACAGCTTTAACAGTTATTCACTAAAAACAATGCCAGTGTTTTACTTATAAATATTATTGTAAAAATAATAACAATGGGATTAACTGATAAGAAATCGTGATGCCGAAAAAAGCGTAAATTCATGTGTTTATAATTGTGGTTAAGGAGCATATTCGCACAGCGGTGAAATAACGTTAGCGGGTGACTTAAAAATTGTAACCACTTTAAATTTGTAAAATTACTATTTTCTCGACTGGTAGTATACTACAATGGAAAGATCTTTCAAATGTTGCAAGAATAAGGACTTTACAAATTTTTGCTGTATAGAGTGTGATGGGATTTTTCATCCGAGTTGTATGGACAGATGCCAACAAATCGTCAGGCTGAGTGGTTACCGAATTTTATGTTCTCCAGTGTGTCAAGAGAATCTTAATAAACGGGATGATGAACATGTAGCTTTCACACAGAAAATTGAGTTACTTGAGAAGAAATTTTGTGAGAAGGAACAATATATTGAAGGACTCAAGAGAAACAGTCTGGTTTTTGAGGAGGAGGTTTCCGAAGCAGAAAGGACATTTGCTTTACATCTAAAGAGGTTGAACCGACGCAATACCATACTAGAAGAAGAAATTAAAGATATTAGAGCCAAGAAGGAACGTATTGCTGATGAGTTAAGTTCTGCCAAGGATGTTAAACATGATCTGGAAGTTAAGCGTAAGGAAATAACTGATCTCAACAAAAACATGGTCGTTGCAATAGACACTTTAGAGAAAGATAACCAAGCATATCTAAAGGAGGCTAAAGAATTGCAGCTTAAATTATTTAACATTCAAGCAGACTATAATGCTAGACAGTTGTCAAATGAAGCAGACAATGAAGAACTTCGAAAGAAAACAGATTCTATGTTAACCTCTATAAGTGTTTAGGAGAGTGAAAACCAGCAGTTTTGCTCTGAAATCAGAGGATTACGTAAGAAAATTGACCAGCTACAACTTTCAAATACCAAAGAATCCTCAGATCAGAATCATCTTTTGGATATGGATGCAGCTCAAGTTTATCCAACATCTAAAAGTAACCATAATGTTGTACCATGTCCTGGACGGGAGCCCAACAACAACAATGTCGCGAGAAAGAAAATATTGATCCTATGTGATGAGGCTGGTAGAGGTCTCAACAAATTGTTGGGGCAGAAGCTTAAACATGACTATTGTGTGCAGTGCATAATTAAACCTGGTGCATCTTACGCGGACGTGCTGATTGATATGGAGAAGCTTGTTAAAAACTTTACTAAACTTGACTGTGTAATTGTCTTAGCTGGTACCAATGAATGAATTTCAACAAGGTAAAATACCAAAAATTAAAGATATTTAGGATAAGGTGAAATTCTGTACACATACAAATATAATATTTTTAGGTCATCCGGTTATTGAGAAATTTGTCATTGCAAAAAAAAATTATTGTTTTTTTGAAAAGTTTATTTGTTTTACTAATAGAGTAAATCATGTCTCAGAAGGTTTAATTTCTTGTTTAAACCCTATATTAAAGGGTAAAAAAGAAAACAAATTTAAATATATAGCAGATCTAATATTAAGAAAATTACGTACAACTGAGGAAGTAGTGAAAAATTTGATTTTTATACCTACAATTAGTGGGGTTAAACTGAATAATATTGTTAATCAGTCAAAACAGTGTAACAGAATTGAATCTTCTGAAAATTCTGTTTCTGAAAATAATCCGTCAAACACAAACCATAATACAAGTTTTTAGATCCAATAGTAATAGTGACTGTTTCTCCATAGCATTAATAAATGTGCAGTCTATTAGAAATAAGTTAGATGATTTAAGTATTTTATTAGATAGTTTGAACTACCCAACAATTGTATTGATCTGTGAACACTGGTTGAAACCTCAAGAACAATTAGTTTTAAGAAATTATGTTGTTTTGGATATATTTTGCCGAACAACAGGGTATGGCGGCGTAGCCATTTTAATTCATGAGGGCTTTTATTCATCATATTTATTTAAAGCAATTAATAATATTGACGATTGCAAGGAAGAAAGAATATTTGAGTTGTGTGCTGTTTATAGTCAAAGTATAAATATTTATGTTTTATGTATTTATCACGCACCAACTAGCAATGTCCATGAATTTTTGGTAAAACTGGAATTGGCCATTTCTGTTCTTCCCTCTAAATCACATATAATTGTCTGTGGTGATTTTAATTTAGATTCTCTAGCAATTGGGGACATCAATACAATTACTTTGCATAATCTTATCAACTCTTATGGCTGCATGTTGACAAAGCTACACGCGTGACGTCACATTCTTCAACACTGATAGATTATGTTATTTCAAATTTTGACGAGAAAGAGGTTAAATATAATGTAACAAACAGTGTACTATCCGATCATGAGTTGGTGTGCTGTATTTTTTCTTTAAATGAAGGAAGGAAGGCGAAAACAAGACGACGGGGTAGACTGTTTACAAGAAAAAAATTTGATAGATTTTCGCAACTGACCATTAGGGAAGATTGGGGTAGTGTGTTGAGGTCTGAGGATCCATTGGCAAGTTTCCACGCTCTTTCAGCCAGACATTTTAATGCATGTTTTCCATTAAAACCTTTACGACAAAAATTAAAGAAATGTTGGATAACTAGGGGAATAAAAGTTTCGGCAAAAAATTTAAGATCTCTGCATTTTATAGGAAAGTTTAATATGGATAATCAGTTTTTTGTAAATTATTTCAATAATTATAAATCAATATATCGCAGAATTGTAAAGGCAGCTAAACATCTGTATTATGAAAACCGACTTGGCTCTTCTTCTAACAAACAAAGGGAAGCCTGGCGGATTGTTAATGAACTTCGGGGGAAGAAATTTAGCAAAACGTCTTTAGATTCTAAACTAAATGCTAATGATCTGAACATTTTTTACTCAAGTATAGCCGAAAACTTAGCAAGTCAAATAAAATGTGATACAAGTTTTAAGACTTTTGTAAGAAGTAAATTTGTACAAGAAACCTTCTTTTTTTCACCAACCAATGAGCATGAAATTAAAAAAATAATTTTAGAATTAAACAGTAAAAAGGCGCCAGGGTGGGATGGTATCTCGTCTAAAATTTTTAATACACTCCCTCAAAATGCAGTTATGATTTTGGCAGAGGCTATAAATTACTCTTTTGCTGCTGGAGTTTTCCCCTGCTGTTTGAAAAGAGCTAACATTTTGCATTAATAGAATCCCATTTACGGTATGGAATATGTTTTTGGGGTTCTTGTGCTAAACAGCTGATGCATACAGTATTTATCTTGCAAAAAAGAGCAGTTAGATACATCAACAAAGCCAAGACAAGTGTTACATGTAGACCACTTTTTATTGAAAACAAGATCTCCCACTTTGTTTATATTGGAAACAGTGTCCCTAATACATAAAAAGTATAGGGCCACATTAAATGTGAACACTTCCATCTATCCGACGCGACAAACATATAAGATGATATTGCCTCTTCCCAGAACCACCCAGGTACATGACTCCATTGTTTTTAATGGACGTCAGCTGTTTAATCATTTACCAGTTAGCATTAGGGAGATTTCATGAGGACAGCGGTTCAAAAGGGAAGTAAAAAAGTTGTTTGTTGGGAGGGCCTATTATGATGTCCAAGAATTTTATAATGATATATTTTAATATGCAGATGAGTGGTTTTGAATACATAATCTTGTTTCTAAGTATGAATGTAGAGTTTTTTTTTTGTTGTTGCTGTCATGGTTGTGGAATGTTAGTCCTTAAATGATGTTTGCTTTTAAGTTTTAATATTTTACTATAGGATTTATTACTTTTATGACTAGATGTATGTTTTTTAACAAGTCCTTTTTTAATCTCTATGTTTTTTATATATTCAATTGTTTTTGTTATTTTACTTTATTTTGTGTAATTGTATTTTTACTACTTGACTTTATTAAGTACTAGTTAAGTGTTTTATTCAAAATTTAATTATTACTACGCTTACTATTTTGTATGATCTTTGTTTATTTGCTTTGTTTACACACATGCTGTTAATAACAATAAATCATATTTTGATTTGATTTGATTTGATTTGATTCTTTTCGATAATAATATGAACAGACAAATATTTCTAAATTTTTTGCAAAAAATACGAAACACAATTACATCTTCCACGGCGAGTGTTCCACAAAATGCGTTAATTAAAAATATTGCAGAATCAACTTTCAATCCCTTTTTAACTTAAATATCTGTAGTGGCGTTAGCATAAACCCTAATATTAATAATGATACTACAAAGAAGGGATTACATAGTAAAAATAATTGTAAGCTTGTGACACGTTTTTAACAAATAAATTTGTAAGCTAATTGTTAGTATTCTATTTCAGTGCTTTATTTGAAAATTTATTCTGTAATATAGGGACTGTATTAAATTAATAAATATTTAATTTTGCTTGAAATTCAATAATTTTACTTTTAACCCCTAACGATTGAAATATCACTTTTAATCCCTACGGATTAAAAGTGCTACTTTAGTCTCCCAACTCAGGGATATAAACCTGTACTTTAGACCCCAAAGTACATAAAATTCATTAACGGTCTGTTAATGTCGATTTTTTTTAAATCGTCAAAATGAATATCGACGCAGCAGCTTGCGCTTATTACCTCAGAAATCGAAGGTACGGTACGCACGGTATTACATGGATTTCAAGGCTTGTTGTCATATAGCAAGCGTCAAAGGAGTTATCGAGAATTCTATGCTAGCGTACTATATGGAGGAGTCAAAGACCCTCGAACCTCTGAAAGTTTGTGGTGTGAGTACTCAATGCTACAATTAATTCAATAAAGAAAATTTATACATTTTAAAATTTCTAAAACGAAAGGGGTCTTTGAAGAGGAGTAATGATGGCTATAAGCCAAAAAGTCGGAAGTTTTCACATGAGAAGAAAAAAAAACATTCTCTACAGAAGCCGACTATAGAAGATTTTTGTTCATGAAAGTTATAATGTAATGATCGTCAAGACTGCTGGAGCATGCCTCTCTTACGGAAATTTAATTATATTATTACTACTGTAGTCTCTGCGAGATTACGAGCCATTAGCATTAGCTTCCATACACGTTTGAATACAAAAAATGTAAATTAAATTAATGTAATATGTCGGATTGAGTAAGCTTCAGTTATAAAAATAAAATTAATTCGTTTCCACCTAAGTCATGCATTTTGAAGATAGATGTTCTATATATTTTAAACAAAGATATATATCTGATTAATAGTTAGTTAAACTAAGAGTACTTACGTCCCCAAAAGTATTGATCCACTGTCTTAAGCCAACCAACGTCATCATGAGAATGATGAACTAAATGAACATTTATTTTGTTTGGATCTGTATCGTGACATTTTACACAACTGTTTGTAACTTCCTCTTTTACATTAATTCTAAAGCCAAACGCTATCGCTAGGCCGAGGACCAAGAAACACAAAAGACTCGTTCTGAACTTCATTTTCGACTAATAAGAACCTAACAAATTTGTTGATATTTAAATAATGGGCAGATAAGCTATTGATATCTATTATCGAATAATATCCAAAACAATGTCTTTTTAGACGCAGATAATAGACCACTTGCATACAAATCTAATCATATACTTATGCAAAGCTAATATATCTATCAACCTTATCTCCTTGTTAATTCCCATATTGTGTGTCAATAGGTATGTTATACGATGAAAAAATAGTCGGCTACCCGCAATAAAACTCAAAATCCATGGATTTCAAGGCTTGGTGTCATATAGCAAGCGTTAAAGGAGTTATCGAGAATTCTATGCTAGCGTACTATATAGAGGAGTCAAAGACCCTCAAACCCCTGAAATTTCGTGGAGTGGGTACTCAATGCTACAATTATATTCAATCAAGAAAATGTATACATTTTAAAATTGGTCAGCAGCAATATGTAGATGTGTTTTGTAATTTAAAAATTATTATAGATAGTGATAAATTGCTTTTGCAGTGTTTATTGCAGTTTTAAATTTATTGTACCGTTACTTTTAGCGATCGCCCACCCTTTATTTTGAGAGGAGAGGACAGATTATTCTAATTTAATATTGTAACGCCCAAAAAATGTTCCCGGCAATGTATTAGACGCATTAAAATATTGCGATGATATATTTCGAAATTTGAAACAATTTTTAATAATATTAGGTTGCTTGCCAACAAGTAATGCTACCCCAAAAAGAAGCTTTTGTTCTTTAGGACTGGTTAAATCTCACCTACGGACAAATATGTCTCAATTAAGACTTTCTGCCTTAGCATGTCTCGATGTCCATAAGGATATTGAAGTCGGTGAAGAATAATTAATAGATAAATTTGCAAGTAAATAAAACAGAAAATTAGATTTTGTTTGTGTCTCTTCATTTTATTACCTACTATCAGAGGGTACACGTAAATTGGTTCCCAAATTAAGAAAGATCAAAAGAAATGTGTAAATTGGTTCCCAACATTTTCAGTTTACCTGATCTTTAGCTGTAAATTCTGTTTATTTTACAAAGTACAACATAATGTTTTACATTAAAAGTATCAAGTAATATAATACAAAATAATAACATTTTATAATTTCAATCTTTAATGGTTCCCAGCACAGTGAAAAGAAACTAACCCAAAGTATACACAAGTAAGTGACAGCCATAGAGCAAAAATGCAAACTAAAATTTCAATACCTTCACATCCTCCATATATTTCTAATTTATTAGATACCTGCCACAAATTTATTTAGGGAACCAATTTACCAATAACCTTTTTAGGTTTAGGAATCGATTCACATATTATTAATAGATGTTTGAAACTACCCTTTTATTTCCTGCCTACTGGGAACCAATTTACCAAAACCCCTATCAGAGACCAGAGACAAGGGAGAGACGAGCAATTCAATATTAATATATCATCCGAGAGAGAGAAAGCTGCCTTACCTTCTTTCTATGGATTTGACAAAAATTTAATTAAAGTGCACTAATGCCACTTTCGATTATTATTTCTGAGTAATCTTTTTTTAAGAAATAAATGCAAAAGAATCGAAAGTGACATGACATAAGCAACTTAGTGACAAATCCATTCATCCATTCATTTCACTATTAACTGAAATTATGTGTTAAAAAACACAAATTAAACTAATATACACTGTAATCACTAAAAAGCTGCTATGCGATTTTGTACGGCGGATTTGTCCAATAGATAGAGACCCATGTTTGCTATACAGGCGCATATGTACGCCAGACAACTCCACTACAAGTACTCACAAGGGCTCAAATCTACAGTGTGAAGGAGCGTGTTTACAGTAGTGTATTGTATGCGGCGTCATAGAGAAAAAAATTGCTATACTTGGAGGATTTGTAGCGCTGTTTGATGACAGAAAGAAGAAGATAGTGTAGTTAAAGCAGTGGTTATTAAAATGGCGAGAGTACTCACATCTACGCCTCATCAAAAAACTTGAACTGCGGGAACCCGGTCATCTATAAAATTACTTGCGTATGGATGCTGAATCCCTTGAAACATTATTGAATTACGTTCGACCCATAATAGGAACAAAAAAACACTCACATGAGAGAATCAGTGAGTGCCAGAGAGCGTTTAATTGCGACGCTTCGCTATGTAGCTACCGGAGGAACCGCAGCAGACTTAAAATTTACTTGTGCAGTATTAGCACAGCTCCTTGGCAAGTTTGTACCTGAAACTTGTGCTGCATTATTTCCAGTATTAAGACACGAATACATGAAGGTTAGTATTTATTTATTTTGTCTGAAAATTAAGAAGTCTTTCATTTTAACATATTAGGAGATTGAGTCCCTGTAGAGTTAGGTCCACAGTACTCATTTATAATTCGTTCCAGTTCTTGCAGTCGGTGTCCAGGGTCAGGAGACTGAATGAATGTGGACTGTGCAGATGGAGCTTTTGTTGCTGTAAAACTAGGCAAATACCCTGCATTTCCAGCTGGTTGCAAATATATAATGGGGTCAGAATACGAGGTGGTGTGTTTGAAAATCTGACTGATGATGGTTGTATGTGCAGGTTGAAATTGTGATTTTCTGAAAGGAAAAGGACATCAGAAATGATTTTTTGCGCTATAATGCTCTCGTTTGCGTCCATGCTATCGAGGTTCATTGCCACCGTTTTTCCAAACTCCAACAGCTCATAACGAGATGTTATACTGGCGGTGTCATAAGAGTAGCGCTGGCTACATCCAAAAACTTTGCTTTCTTCTGAGTTAAAGTCCCCTCATTGCGATTGCGAGTACACTTCGTGCTAGGTATGCTGCGCTGAGAGGAGGTGTTATTTGGAGTTCGTGGTGGGTCTATTTCGTTCTGAAAAGATAAAAGGACTTATTCATAATATTATATCATTATATATAAATATATACTTATAAATAAATAAACTAATAAAAAAATAAATAACTGGCGTATGATAAAGATAATTTATTACAATTTCCACCTTGTATTACCTACTGGTTGGAAATTGCATTTGGATTCAGTAAGATGTGGAACTTCGAACACTGCTTGGGAGCGATGGACGGGAAGCACATCGCTATTAAAAAACCACCTAACCGCGGCTTCTTCTACTACAGCTATAAAGGGTTTTGCAGTACGGTGTTATTTGCCCTTGTAAATGGCAATTATGAATTTATATATGTATATATAGGAAGGAGGTGTGCTATAGGAGACTGACTTTTAAGAAAAACTTGCGAATGGCACACTTCAGATACCTCCTAGTAGTCTAGCTAAATAAGTAGTCCAATTACCTTATGTTTTCATAGGGGATGATGCATTTTACTTGAAAATGTCATGAAACCATATTCACTAAACGACATTACTCATTTCAGGAAAGCATTTACTGATTATTATTGTAATGAAGGGCGGGTAGCATTTCAAGAAGCTGCAATCGCTGCCGGAAATCATTAAGTGCAGTATTTGTATGTTCCTAAAACTTTTTCTCAATTCACGCCGAAACCCAGCACGTAATGAATCTATTTTTTTTCTTACATATTTCACGTCGGCTTCGGTGTTAATTTTTTTACATTTTACTGTCAATTCAGCATAAGCTTCGTTGCGCAGCTGTTTGATGGAATATTCTTGACTCTTCACCTTCCACAGGCAACGCTTTGATTTGTATAGAGCAACGAAACTTTTACTATGAAAATTTCATAATAAATAACAAAAAAAACTTAAATAGCACAACCAAGCAAAGCGGCCAGTACAGAAATGCCATACCTGCCCCGTCATCGGCTCGAGTAACTGTTCTGGTGCAGCGTTGTCAAAATAAGAATTTTTGATTCATGGAATGAATGAATGAAAAATCATTTTTGCAAATACCACGTAATTCGGATGTTCATATATATATATTATATAAACAACAGCCCTCCCCTTTTTCATGAGATACGCCTCTGAGTTCACTCACTATAAAATAATATAATTAATAACTTTTTCAATTATTACTTTTCTGTATACCGGTAGAATTACTATTTATTATTTTTCTATATACCGGTTGAATTACTAATAAGCCGAACAGAAAAAAAAGATTAAAACTGCGTTCGTCTAGTAGAGGTTAAAAATTTAAATTTTCTCCTAGGAAACTTTTGTATTTATTTTCTATTAGCAAAAACCATGTGTACTTTGTATTAAATTTCGCCTTGTACTTCACGTATGAACTATTTCACGTGTAAGTATTACATTTTTGGGCCACATAGTGGTATTGTTTAGGTCGATGTACGATAATGTCGATACAATACATTATTATTTCCAATAATATTTATATACGCTCATTGAATTGAAGTCACTTATTTGTAAGCCACGAATTTTAATATTTATTAAGGTCGACACATTGATTCCTAATGACAAATTGAGTTTAAATCTTAAAGAGCAAATATGACATAACACAGACAAGAATTTATTGTGATGATTATGGGGTACTTATTTTCTTTTTAATCCGTATTATGTATTATGAATTGGAAATAATTTAATTTGTCATATATACCAACACCTTGAGATTAGTTTTTAAAATATTGTAAACAAGTCAAAACAACACTCTTTACTAACACGTTTTATTTCGCCAATATTATTACAGCCACTCATATTTTCACCTTACACCTTAAACGTTTGCCAGTACAGTCATCATAATTACATAACATATATTTATCTATGTTACATAATTTCATGACTCCTTGTGTCGCCTCGCGCCTCGCGCCACTCGCCTTGCAGGGTTGTCACGTCCTCGCCTGTTTCAGAGTTACGCTGCCTATAAAATTTGCTGGTTACAATATCCACTTGATTCATAACTAGAGTGGGGAAATATGCTTCTCGCTCTGGATATTGCTTGATGTAGTATACTTTTGGTAAAAAAATGTAGACACTGCACCGTTTCTGGACATTTTGAATTATTGTCATTGAATATAATAAAGTTTGGAAACGGGTTAAAATTAAGACTGCTTTTGATTGGTACGTTTAAAATTCCTGCCTATATATAATTTCAAAAATAAGACTTCCCATAGGAGAGATGGCCTCTTATATAAAAAGTTAGTGGATGAATAAAAGTGAAAAACACTGAATATTTAAATAGAGCGGGCTTATCTATCACTGAGAATCATATTATTAGATGGTGAAATACCTCAATTTTAGGAAAAAAGACAAGCAAAGTATAACTACATTATTTGCCGTTCAACCTGTTGGTAAATTTTGGTAAAATATCACTAATCTTAAAAAAATAATAAATGTGGGATGAAACCGTATACTGCGCTTTTCACAAAAGTTATTCGTGGAAGGAATGTTTAGTCTTTTTATGTGTGTGTCGCCTGAATGTAGATCGATATGCTTAAAATATAAAGTTAGTTATGGTTTATAATCTCAACGAGAACATGTGTTTTATTTATCCTAATAAATTTGCTAACCCGTTGACTATATTTTGCAAATATGATTGACTGCAAAAAAAAAAACAGAAAAAAAGCAAAATCTGCTCCACCAGAGTGGCGAATGGAAAACTC
Source organism: Pissodes strobi (assembly GCA_016904865.1). Classification (NCBI taxonomy): domain Eukaryota; kingdom Metazoa; phylum Arthropoda; class Insecta; order Coleoptera; family Curculionidae; genus Pissodes; species Pissodes strobi. Next base: position 39,536 of record MU191277.1, on the reverse strand, counting down.
TCCCAAATAATGGATGAATTCAGGCTATTTTTCTTTAAATGTGTTGTATCTTGAAAAAACCAAAGGAATGCTTCCAGTGATCGTCTACTTAGTTGGACATTCACCTTGTCTTAGTTTGCCATTGATATGAAGAAAATCATTTCAATATAACTACATCGCAACACAGCACATATTTCTCAGCCTTTGGAAGTAGGTAAGCCATTTTTTTTATACTAAAACTAGATGGAAGTCAACACTTGCAATATTTAGAATTGAACATGATCGAGATCTGATATTCCAAATGTTTTAAAGAAAATTATAGATATCATAGATTTAAAACCGCTCATTTTAAATGACTTTCAAAAATATGGATTATATCCGTTTTCACTTGACTTCAAATGATATCTTTCTAGAATTTCGTTTTCCGGAATTAAATTACCAGAATAATGCAGGTATATAACATAAAAAAATTAATGGATACAATGGATGCTGTTGAAGGTTGGGAATGCTTAACCAAAGTGAATTATCACAATCAGCAAAAAATACGACCAAATTTAAACGCTTTATCACATAAAATTACAGCAGTCTGAAAGTCTTGAGCAATTCAAAACCCTTGAACCTTCCGTAAGGCATAAGATGATGACCTACCAAAAAATCAACTGAAACTAAATCTACTAAGGTCATCGAAATGGATTGAATGAAATATGCGAATCTAAACAACATCGAACAGAGATAGAGGCAAAACAAAAGCTAGAAAGAATTTCAGTTTAGATTGAAGAAATTGCAAATGCCAAGTAATAAATAGATATTAAAAATATTCAGATAACAATAAAACAAAAGCCTTGGTAAATAAAGTTAGCGATACTTTTACGAAAAAAAAACCTGCAAATCTAGATTGGGGTGAGTTAATGTTAGTGTGTAGATGTAAGCGTATCTAGGGGAGAGCGGGGCTAGCTGGTAGGGGCTAGTTGTCGCATCTCAATTTGCAGGCTTGCTTTTAAACTTAGCAACGATGTTTTACTCCCACTCTATCTGTGCATGGATATTTTAACCACCATAAAACTTTCAAGGTCGGGTCAGTACTGGTTTGCATTTGCCTACCTACCCCCAACTTTATTTTTGCAATAAAAATAAACGGTTTTTTAGTTCTGTTGCTTTTGGGGCAAGTTGTCGCTATTAAAAAGAGGCAAATTGTCGTGCATAAACATGCCCCTTGGTCGGGAATATTAGAAAATTATTTTTAACTTTTTTAGCTCATAGTGGTAAAATATGTACATTAAAAAGACTGAGAGAGGCACCATTTCTCGCGATGTTATGTTAAAGGCAGCCAAAGAGGTTTTTATAAACAGAGGGAGCCGAAGTTCTGTTGTCCAGGACTATAAGATACCTATTCGAAACTTACAACGTTCTTGTGCAAAAGTTATGACAGAAAAAGTCCTTGAGCAGCAACCATGCACTTTAGATGTAGGATATGTTAAACATCGCTTAGTTTTTAGTATAGAGCAGGAAGAGCAACTGGAAGCCTATATTAGAAATGCAAGTGACATATATTTTGGCCTTTTGGGGTCTAACCCGATTTGGGGTTAGCATTCACCTATACCAGCTACTTTGAAATTGAAATTCCAAAGTCATTTTTAATTTTAAAAAGAAAATCTGATCTTTCAATTCGAACCCCAGAACCTACGAGTTTAGAAAAGTGTTCAAGTTTTAATCGAACAAATTTTAGCAGATTATTTGATAATTTACGTTTAGTTTTTGACTGTTTTGAACTAGAGGCGCAAGACATCTGGAATATTGATGAGACATTTATAAAAAGATTTTGCCAAATTTACTAACAAATATTTCTAGGCTTGACAACAACACAAAAACCTGACAGAGTCGTTGCAGGAAAGGCTTAAAACAGATTGGAAGGATTACATCGCACGAACGGGGTAACTTGGTAACTATCGCAACAGCCGTGTCTGCTAGTGGGAATTCAGTGCCTCCATTCTTAATATTTTCAAGGGTACACTTGGATGTGCTTGTGCGGCAAATGCTTTCTAGCTGGATGAAAGGAGAACATTTTGTACAATGGTTACGTCATTTTGTTCGTTACTGCAAATGATCTAATGGGAAAACCAGTTCTGCTAATTGTTGACAACCACAGCTGACATATTTTGATAAAATGAATAAATTATGCTAAAGTAAATGGTATAACCACAAGAATAATAAATAACCAGAATCCAATGTTTCGTTGTTGCTACCCCTGGTCTACCGTGACCTCGCATGACTCGTTCCGCCGCGCCGAAATTCCGCCGAAACTCGCCAGTGTAGGCGCTACTGCTGTAGTAAACGGATCGACTAAATTACGGTAAAATTATAGCTGTTGGAAGTGCGGGGTTATACTTTGGGTGCAATTTCCCTTGTAGGAGTGTTTTAATGGATTTTTGGACGAGTTATCTTAATCTATTAATAGAGAGTAACCAAAAACTATACGTTAATAATTTGGCGAAATAAATATATTTGTTAGAAAATAAGAAGTTTTATTTATTAGCATCTTTAATATCTTAGGAATGATTAAATCGCTGAAAACGTCAGTATAAATAACTAACCGAAAGTTGATTGGACGACTAACCAAAACTAACCAAATCTATTAAAATTGATTATAACGTATCGGCACCGGTTCAAATGACTAAGTAAAATAAGTAGATACGAAGTGCCACACTTGGACGACTAA
>MU191277.1:0-29407 GCA_016904865.1 Pissodes strobi | reverse complement strand
TGGATGGCTTTTTTAGGATTAATGCACAAGTTTTCGATCTTTTGCAAACGTGTTAGTTTGGGAATGGTTAAAACTACCATGGAACCTCGGCAATTATGATTAATTTGGCTGGTTAGGGGGTATTTTTTGTTTTACGGATTGAGACTTTTTGCCATGGACTCCCGATTAATCCAGATAATTCTGGATTCAGCCTAATGCGGTCGAATTATTAAAATCTGTGCAAAATGAATTATTAAATAAAGCTCTTAAATCAAAGCGATCGCTATGGAGGTATCAAACGACGAACAATCCTAATGATATTAATAAAAATATCAATAACAATAAACTCCATATAAATCTACACTGCATAACTTATTTAACGCATTCGATTTCTCCGAAATCATCCGGATATGATTTGTGTAGAAAAAAAATATATTTTTATTATGCAAGGATATATAGCAATAAATAAGAATTTTTTCCTCAACTTTCAAGAGCCATGTAGATTATACGACTGACAAGCGCAAATCGTATTTAAGACCATAGTATAGCTTAATCCTTCCTTAGCACTGATTTTTTTTATATTTTCATTTGTATGCTAATTTTTACTGACGGAGAAACGACGTGTCTAAAAATCTTGGGAATTTTGGTCGATTTAGGGAATGACTTAGAAATAAGAACTCTAATTTATAAGGTGTAGGGGGCGGGAGGTGTCAAGGTCAAGGCAGAGCACCAGATAATGAAATGTTATGTTGTTTTGTCATGTTATTAAGTTTCGGTCAATTAAAACAGTTCGTTTAATTCCAGGCATTTTCCTAAAAACTGGCGTGGTGAGATGGCGTTACTATAGTCGATAAGCCGCGCGCGTGCTGCGGTCTATTTTAGTGAAATTCGGGGAGTTAAGGTACTAATTAATTGCCAACTTATATATTTTTTGCATTCTGAGTGTGGTGGATAGTGTTGGCTTTGCTGGCCTGGCCGTGAGCTGATTTTATCCTTATTGCTTATAATCGGCGAAAAATGGTCTTAACAAGAACCGACATTGAATAAGTCCAGCGCATCATAAGTAATGAAGTTCGCGCATCTATATCAAATCAGCTCCAAACTCAATTTGCACAAATGGCAGATACGATATCTAAGAGAATCGAATCTAAATTTCAGGACACCATGGGGAGCCTTCAGGAGCGCTCTATCACACTAGAGAAAAAGGTGCTTGATATACAGGAAGAAAATATTCAGTTGAAAAAATTGCTAGACTCCCAAGAGCAGTTTTCCAGAGGGCGCAACGTCCGCATCTTTGGAATGGCGGTTGGGAAGGACGATAATCTTTCGGAAGCCGTGCTAAAGTTTTTTACCACGACAATGAAAGCAGACAACTTATGCATTCGCGATATATAGCGTTGTCATCACGTAGAATCCAAAAATCCCGACCCCGCCAAGCCTCCTGCAATCTTAGTACAGTTTACAGACATGAGTAAACGGTCAACAGTACTAAAAAATCGTAAACATTTAAAATCGACAGGTATTTCAGTTAAAGAAGATCTTGCCAAGGATAGGATTAACTTATTAAATTCGGCAATAACCAAATTTAGTGTGAAAAATGCATGGTGTCTACATGGAATAGTGTATGTGAAAAGTGCAAATGGGGTGACTCATAGGGTTGACGACTTGAACCACTTAGAACATATTCAGGCTTAACAGGTACTGATACTGCTATGTTGTATTATTCAATTGTCGTTTCACTATTACTCTCGGTGCCCCATTTCTCTAAGACTGGTAATGTTTACATCACATCCAAGATTGAAGAATATGTGAGACGAAAACTCTCGCAAAAATAATTTCGTAGTGATTTTCATTGCGAGCGCACTGCCTTATATCCTGCTGTTTTTTTCAAATATGTACAATAATTTATAAATGATCAAAAGTCTTTGTTTTACAAATTAAAAGCGAAATTATCCCCATTTACAAAATATTAATCAAGACATGCCCTGTAGTTTGTTTTACTACTGTTAATTATTTCTTGGAAAAATCTGTTCATTTTTTTAAGAATGAACCTATTTTATGTATTGTAAATGGGGTGTCTTTACTACCTAATTAAACTTAATTGTTAGTATTCGTATGTATAAGAATTCTGTTATTTGAGCATGTACTCTATAATATTCATTATAATGTTTGGGAGAGCGCTCTTCAACATTTCTGTTTTGTTATGAATTTGTAGCAGACTTACAACGTAAATTTTTTGTATAGTCTTTATATTGATTGAAGAATGTTTTTCTTTATTTTTGTTACTTCTAGATAGATTGCCTTAATTTCATTTGGAAGCTTAATTAGCTCTCTAAAATGTGTATTTACACTTAATTGACATATTCCGCGCGCGCGCTGCGTTGCATTAACACTTTAGTGTTAGTGTTTATACTATAGTTATTTAAATTTTCTCTATTCTCTATAACTCTTGTTTCTTATTTTTTCCCCTACTTTGACTCCTTATCTTTCTAGTATTTTAACGTTTTAACTTTATGCTTTCATTTACTGGGCAATTTTGCCAATTTCCAAGATCATGTTTCATATTCTGATTATAGCATTGTTGGAGTTTCGGAAAGTTGGCTTCATAAGGAAATTAGTGACGACTTAGTTTAATTGCAAAACTTCATTCGACAGGACAGAGTGTCCAGGGCAGAGGGAGTGGGCATTTACGTTAAAAATTATAGACAATATGATATATACACACTGAGGACATTTCTATAAATATTGAAAAACCACCAATTCGGCCTCTTTCTGTAATAAGTTTAAGATAGAATTTAGGTCAAGGAATTGTCTTAAATATTATTAGAGTAGGTTTAAGAAATAGGTTGAATTGAAGACTTTTGTATTTGGTGCAAAAAATGTATTAACAATGCAGAGCGTTTTCGTCCTTAGGCCATCATCAGTGCTTCTTTGCCACGAATTAGCACTGTTGAGTCAAAACAATCAAAATAAGTACTCTTGGACTACACATAGGTTAAAATATTAAAATTATATCACAAATTACACAGAAAGGGGGGCTGTTATAACCCTTTTTTATTTTTAAGGAGTATGTGCGGCTACATTTTTAGAAACTTGACCTTTTGAGAGTTTTGAGCAGACGCCCTTCAAAACTCGCAAAGGGACAAGTATAAACTACATTCACGGTAGTCTCTTTAGCATTCCACAGTGTAAAAGTAATTCATAGCAGCAGCATTCATACTAAATATAAACGAACGGAAAGAAAATTCATGAAATGGATGTTATTTAATGATATTCAATCCACTTCAGAGCTGCCCATCATTAATGATGAGGTCAAATAAAACTAATTCCATTTGCAACTATATAAAGCCATTTAGTGTATAAACATACCAGAAATAGTAATGAGCAGAAAGGGTGGGAAAAGAAAATAATCGAGCTGATATACAGACGACTCAATCTGACAAGTAACAGAAGATATGGGTATTTTATATAGTTGCAAAGAATCTCGGCTTAACTGCTACTAAGCGTCAAGCTTGACTAAGAAAAAATTAGAAAATTCTTATCATACCTAACTGAAAGCCGGATAATGCTCGAGATTCTCAAGAAGATGGAATTTCAGTTTAAATGTGTGAAGGATTGCTTCAAATCCCTGACAGCCCTGGCATATTGTGTGAAAGTATATTTATTATCATTACCAAATATGATGGGATCAAGAGTACCGGGGACTTTAACTGCTGAGCAAGAATGAGAGCAAGAGAAATCCTAAGATAGCCAGAACCTGTCTGTATCCTACTTCCTTCTATGCATATATCCAAGGATAATTAAATGAACAATCGAAGAAAGCTCTTGCAGCAGTATAACTTAAATCAACAAGATGAGAGAGAACTAAATAAAAATATATCGAAAAACGTAAGAAAATATTTGAGAAATTACAACAACGAACAAATTATGAATACAATAAATGAAAATAAAATTTCGAAGCTCTTAGGAAAAAAAACTGACAAAAGGTAAAAGAGAAATTCTAAGGCTTAAGAACAGACACGGCAGGGTAACAACTAATAGAGAAGAATTGCTCCAGGTAGTAGAAGAATTCTATGCAGAGCTATACCGAAACAGACATAATTTGGAAAAGGAACCAAAGACATTAACAAACGGGAGTAAGAAATCAAGGATCGGAAGAACTACACGAGATCACAATGGACGAAATCAAAACATCACTGCAAGAGATGAAAAAAAGTCTCCAGGCGAAGATCAAGTAGTCACAGAAGCAATAAAAATTGGTGGTCAAATCCTATTGGATTCAATAAAAAAGCTCCTCATTTATGCCTTTATAACGCTTCCTTACCACAAACCTGGAACAACATACTCATGGTCTTGATACACAAAAAGGGCGCCACTACTGACTTGGAATATTACAGGCCTATAAGCTTACTGTCTAACTTATACGAGCTTTTCACGAAAATAATAAACAAAAGACTGGAGAGAAAACTGGACTTCTACCAAACAGAAGAACAGGCAGGCTTCCGTTCAGGATACGGAACACAAAAACTGCTCATTGAGAAAACGATAGAATATAACAGGTGCTTGTGTTTGTTGACTTTCAGAAAGCACTTGACACCATCGAAATGCATGCGATTCTGGAGGCACTTGGTAAATGTCGGAGAGATTACAAATACACACTTTGATACAAATATTTACACCAACTCAGATTCATAATATCACTAGAAAGTTTTCCACACAGAGAGGAGTAAGACAGGGCGATGCGTTATCCCCAAAGCTATTTAACACCGTTCTAGAATTTGCTTTTAGGACCCTAGACTGGAATAAAAAAGGTATCAGTATAGATGGGAAAAATTGAGCAATCTACGCTTTGCGGACGACATAGTGCTGATTGATAACACATGATTTGAGGAATATCAATTCAATGTTAAAAGAGCTGGAGCGGGCAACAAGAAACGTTGGTCTGTGTATAAGTCACCAGAAAACAAAATCATGACTAATTTGGTACTTGGTGGAATTATATCTCTAGAGGACAAAATCATTGAAGTGGTTGACAAATACTAATATCTAGGTCACGAAATTAGAATAAGTCGAGACAATCAAACGCAGGAACTACAAAAGAAGAATCTCTCTAGGGTGGGCTGCATACGGTAGACTAAGGGATGTCTTTAGAAGCAGCCTACCAATAAGCCTAAAATCAAAAGTCTTCAATCAATGCGTATTACCAGTAATGACCTACGGTGCCGAAACGCTTACACTGACAAGGTGCACTGTACATAGATTGGAGGTTGCTCAGAGAAAAACGGAGAGAGCTATGCTTGGAATTCGAACCCAAGATCGCGTAAGAAATACGTACATCCGGTACAAAGGTCCAAAACATAATACAGAAAATCACAACACTAAAATCGAAGTGGGCAGGACATGTTGCGAGATTCAAAGACAACAGATGGTCTCTAAGAACAATAAATTGGAGACCCCACGCAGACAAAAGAAGCAGAGGAAGTCCGCCAACACGTTGGAGCCACGATATAAAAAGAGTAGACGAACACTAGATTCGAACAGCTCAAGATAGAGCCCACTGGAGCAGTTTAATGGAGGCCTATGTGCAGTGGACCCAACACCATGCTTGGAGATGAAGATGAGATGAATTAAATGAGAAGAGGAATTATTCATTAATATTCATGTAACAGCTACCAAATCTTAGCAAAAAAAAAAACATCTTAGTAAAGCTGATGGACTAGTAACAAGGCATGTAAACTTTGCTATCAAGATATATGAATGTGGTACAAGTCCATAAAGTGTGTAGGTAATCAAGCAATAATCCGATAGACTAAGGACTGTTGGGATTATGGTTTACCATACCTCCATTATAGAATACAACAGAAATGAATACAATTCAAAAAGTTTGCCAAGACATATTGGATTAACCCCATTGGAAATCTGAAGAGATGACGAGCAAGTACGTCCGTCAAGCAAATCATTTTACCTTCGCCAGAGCTTAAAAAACTAAAATTTTGTTGGAAGAAAATTTACCACACCACAATTATATAACAGAATATTATATGGTTAGAACACAAACAGTTTTTAAACCATTTCATGATGAAATAGTAAAACAACTGTTTATCTCAAATTAATGAAAATTACCTAGCAGTAATTCAATACAATTAACTAATATCATTTTTTTATGAGTTAATATTACTTTACACTCATGTGAATACTGCTATAAAATGCGCTTTTTTGGAATCATTCTCCAGTCATTCGGATTCAATGCAAAAACAATTGAAAAGCGCATCATTTTGCTTTTGTTTATTGCCGAAATATATACTCTTAAAAACAGTTTCTAAATATTTTCTGACTAGTTCTTCTGCATATCATACCATGCTAAACGCCATCTGGGTTGAGTCAGTAACATCTTTATTGAGTCAGTTTTGGTTGAGTAGCATCCGCAATTTTAGTGAGTGATATTACTAAATGGAACTGAAGTGATTAAGTAAAAAAGTGTTAAAGTGACAATCCTTGGTAAGACCACGCAAAGTAGTTCAATTCAATTTGGAAAGTTATGAAGTTATTTTATGAGGAAACATTTCAATTCTAGAACTTATCATATTATTAGACAATTAGATTTAATACTTACGCATATTCATAACTCCCTTCTGGTCTTATGTCGGAGAAATATTTTAAGGTTTTAGCTGTATGATTTGGTACGGGTGCAGATGTTACTAATAACAAAGAACATATCACAAATACAACCTGAAAAACAAAATTTTGCTAAATGGTAGGTCCAATTATTTTGTTGTAGTTTTCTAATGCAGTGCATTAAAAGATACATTATAGTAATCAAAAGATTTTTCCCCTGCCAATATCGTGAGTACGTATTATTGGCAGCGGATTCTTTAAATTTTAAAAAGAATAGAGCACATTTTTGAATGCAAAATTTTCAAAATAACAGGCAGCATTAAATTATATAATAATTTAATCTGATATACTAGAGAATGCATAAAATACCTATATAGAAGAGGGTCTCATCTGTACATTTCTATATCAGACCTGATGGCGTATCGCCGTTGAAAGATAATTTTAGTGAATGCAATGGGTCTTTATAAACATTATATATGTTTACAGCAGAAACAAAAATAGGTTCTGTTTAAATTATAAAAATGCAAAATATTAAACAAATTCCATAAATTTCCTGCTGAAATGCTCGCTTTTTAAAATTACCACAAGTAGATTCTTACGCCCGAGGAAGGTTGCGTTATTATACTGCCGCTCTTTTGAGTGACTTTGTGGAAGGTATAAAACCCCTAAAACTATATGGTGGGCATTTATACATTCCGTGCCTATATTTAGCATCTACCGCAATTTCATTTGTCAGATTCGAATTCAAAACGAATCAAAGTTCTGTTGCGAAATCTACATTCGGAATGTAAATCGGTGCCAAACGCGCATAGAGAATGTAATTTTAAAGTTTTTCGGACTTGCCTTGGGTTAGTTTTGGTTAGTTGTTTCTGGCTTTACTTCCAGAGCAAGCGAAGCCAGCGGAGGGTAACGCATGGTGCTTCGGGAGCAAAGCCAACCAAATACTAACCCAAATTAACCCAAGCATTCCAAAAATCCGATAAACCTTTAGAAATATATATTCGGTATGTTCATTTGGCGCCGATTTAAATTCCGTACATAGATTTCGCAGTCGAACTCTGGATTGGCTTTAAATTCGAATCTGTCCAATGAAATTACACTGGGTGCCGAACATATGTAAGGAATATATAAATGCCCACGGTGGATGGAAATCATCATGCATACTAGGAAGTAATGCTTAAAACATTGGGTCAATCTCAAATTAAATTGGCATCCTAATAGTTAATAATACAGGGAGGGGGAGGCAACTGGACACTCTATTTCTCTGAATGATAAAATCTCAAAACAGCTAAATTAAAAATAGTGCCCCTAATCATACTTCATAAATGTGTTCATCTTATTGCTAGTAAATTTACTCTTAACTAAGAAAACACAATATATACTCACTACTCAAAAAATATCATCGATTAAACCAATAAAAATATAATGAATAACCCGCATCAAGCATTTCACTTTGGTTATGTTTTTCCTATTTTCTTTGGGTGCGATATATTTTTTAGTTATGCAAAAATAATATGAGATTTTATAGATTTTTAATGAACTTACTTTTTTCCTAGAAACAGTAGTTACTATCGTGTACAATTTTCTCTTGTTGCTGCCATGGTTTCAAACGTATTTTTTATGTTGGGCGTATATATTTTTCCAAAAGGGGTCGTTCTAACGCCGAAAAAGTCGCGAGAATTAAAAAAAATATCATACTGCATTTCGATAGGGAAGTTAGAGAAGAAAAACTCTTTAAGTGCTCTGTTTCCGGAAATATCGAAAAAATGGCAGCAGTTTCGGGATCAAAAAAGTGAGTAATTTGACACTCGATGAAACCGAGGAAACGGAAAAAGCGACACGAATAAAAATTATAGATATGTATGATGTAGCCTGCGAGATAATGAGATAGACCAGAGTATACAGGGTGCTATAAATTCGAGTGCATACATGGGGATCTCGGGAACCGTAAGAGATACGAAGTCGGTTAAATTAAGGCAAAGTTGTGCAATTTGATGCCCAACAAGATGCAGTTTTGAAATTGGAAATTTTCCGAATAGTTCCGGAGATATTCGTAAAAAACCGAAAAGCAGCTATTTTATTTTTATTTTTTCCTGACTTTATTTGAAGAGATAATATAAAATAAATTTAATATTATCATTGCCACTTTTTCCCCTTTATAAAATGGCAGTGTCAAATTTAAAATCTGACGTTTCGTGTCCGGGCCCCCATCATCAACTTCATTTTTTTAAATACGGTCCTGGATTTTTTATTTTATTTTTTAGAAGCCTTTGGTCTCCCAAAACCAACGATGAATCACACTTATCAATATATCAACAAATCTAGATTTCCTCCATAAGAGATAATGTGTTAGACAGAGACGGGGCGATCTTTTCTGACCCCATTTCACTTATGAGAATATTTGTTACCGCTATCTCCCAAAACCAACGATGTATCACACTTGTCCAATAGCGGTAACAAAAATATTCTCATAAGTGAAATCGGGTCAGAAAAGATCGCCCCGTCTCTGTCTAACACATTATCACTTATGGAAAAAATCTAGATTTGTTGATATATTGATAAGTGTGATACAACGTTGGTTTTGCGAAATCAAAGGCTTCTAAAAAATGAAATAAAAAATCCAGGTCCGTATTTAAAAAAAATGAAGATGATGGGGGCCCGGACACGAAACGTCAGATTTAAAATTTGACACTGCCATTTCATAAACGGGAAAAAGTGGCAATGATAATGTTAAATTTATTTTATATTATCTCGTCAAATAAAGTCAGGAAAAAATATAAATAAAATAGCTGCTTTTCGTTTTTTTACGAATATCTCCGGAACTATTCGGAATTTTTCAAATTTCAAAACTGCATCTTGTTGGGCATCAAATTGCGCAACTTTACCTTAATTTAACCGTCTTCGTATCTCTTACGGTTCCCGAGATCCCCATGCATGCACTCGAATTTGTAGCACCCTGTAAAGACAGTCCTTTCCCCTATTTGTAATATATAATGACAATATTTACCCCACATGTTAATAAAGTGAATATTTCAACTTCTGCTTGAACCATTCGATAGGTTTAGTGAAATAGTCACGATTTAAACGTCCGATTAGAGAGTGAATCTGTTCTAGAAAAGTGAAAATGATTCTTAGAATATTAAAAAAACAATAACACAAAAAGTTGTCCTAATAACTATTATTAAATATGCTCGCTCTTTGCACCTTAATTATAATACTTACGTTTCTAAGTTGAATACACTTTCTCAAAAAGTTGCACATTTTCGGGTGGTATAAGTGGAACTAAAAATTTTTTTATCGAGATATCTATATTTATACATGTTACACACGAAAAAAGTTAACAAATTATAAAAGTGAATAATGTTGACATTTTTAACAAGATATTGTGATTTTGCGTGAATCATTTGAATATTCATCAAAAAGACACCTGTAAGAGATAAATTATTGAGATAAGTTGGCAAACAACGAAAATGACATCACATGTACCCATACATGTTGTAGTATTTAGAATTTTAGGAAGGACTAACATTCAAATACCGACATTTCAGAAGTAAATAATTTGTGAAGACATGGTAATTTACATTTTTTGCTATTACTACCATCTAGAGAAACAGCATAGCCTAATATGTAAATGAATTTAAGACAATTAAAAAATATAATAAATGGTTTATGAGTGGAAATAGATATATGGATAAAAAATAAACTACAGACAAGTTCATAATATATGAGTGTGCTTTTCAGGGCTGATATATTTAGGAGACATTTTTAAAAAAATTATGCATATTTAATAAACGTTCAAAGCGGAAATGTGTTGTAAATATGTTCTATATTGTTGTGGAGGATTCATTCTTACCCTGGAATTGATTGCCTTTTGCTCCACAAATGATTGAAATTTTGTTTGGATTGTTATAGAGCCACTTCGGGCCCGGCTCAAGGATGTGTTGTAAATTATTTAAAATTATTTATTAATATGTATTTTCAGATTTGAACAAAAACATCACTCGGTTTCATGAATGGGATTATATTTCAGTTTTTGGGATCATCTGTCTTTCTTTGTTTTATATTTTTTGAGATGTACGTAATTAACAATTTTAATAAAATTATGAACCTGGCCAAACGGAGGGGGGTACGGATTTCCGTTTTCGTCCAAGATCTTCTTTTTACCCTGGCTACTACCCCTGAAAATTTCGGCTCTCTACCTATACGGGAAGCGTATTTGTAAACAGGAGACGCGTCCGGCCTAAAACGCGAGCCGAAGTAGAGTAGTATCAGAGACAAGGGGAGAGACAGTTAAGTAATATAGAAAATTTGTCCCAGCATGCCATCTCTTTTACTTGATGCATTTCTGTATAGCGCTCTCTTCATCTAGCCTAACCAAAGGGTATTGTAGATGGAGCCAAAGTCGTGTCGACGCTGTTGCAACAAGAAATGATATATGTCTTTGTCTAACTCATGGAATACTGCGTTAGAAGCTGAACAGCTGAATACTAAATGACTTTGACAGTGTTTCTGATGACAGTTGACAGTTCAATACGTTTTGACTTTTGAGTTGTTAGTTTGGCTTCTTGGTGTTTTTTTATATTTTTTGTGTTAATTTCACAATTTTCTATTTGAACCATATACTTTTTCATTCATCTTGTGACTGAAACGTTAATTTGTGCAAGTACTTAGTGGAGTGGATCAGTGACAGTGGACTATTTAATAGAGACAAAACAAACAGCATCATGGCTGCCGAGTCTGCTTGCATTATTTGTGGATTAAGAAAATGAAGTTGAAAAAATGCACTATTTTCCTTCGTCCCTGAAAAGGTAAGCATATGAAAATTAATTATTTCAGATAAGGCTGCTACAAATACAACACAAACACGTTTACTCACTCTGAGTCAAACTCTAATAATTAATTAAACCATTGCATGTCTTCTAGCGGATACCATTGGTAAAAAAAAGTGTGGCACTGATACTCGCCCAGTGCACAAAAAAGATTGCACCAATTCATTACCTACTACCAATGGGCTATATGATTTGACCTTTAGTTCAAAACTTGGCCTTTCGAGGATCGAGTATTGAGTCGAGGTGCAGTTCTGTGAAGGCCATAGAAAAATGTTATTGACCATCTGTTATCTGATCCTTTGTCGGATTTCGTTATTTTTTCTTTTGGCAACACCATCGGTGCCACACGACCTTCAAGGATTCGTGCGAACTGATTGCACTCGGAGCAAGAAATGTCGCACCAATTTTCCTATGGTATACAAATGCTTGCCCTGCACTGGCCAATGGTATACACATTTTGCACTCGTGCCGCGCTAGTTTTACCAATGGTATTCGCTATTATAATACTAATAATTTTTATTCCTTAAGTAGGCACGCCTAATACATTGAAAGCTAGAAAATACACACACAAATACATAAATGCCCTAATATACATACTAAAAAACGCAATAATAAAACAAAAATACAACAATCCATACACCAGTCCCACTTCGCTATAGCCCATAACAGAGGAATGCATTACTTCAAAATCTTCATCAGTTCACTTTTAAATATGCCAATTGATTTTGCATTCTTTATTAAAACTGGCAAACTGTTTACTCATTCAACCCTTTAAAAAATAGGGAATTCATTGCCCTCTTAGTTCGATCAATATGAAAATTGTCCCTACTTCTAGTAGGATATGTATGTATCTCCCTATTATATTTGACATACCTTTTCATGTACTCAGGTACCAAATCATTTGTTATCTTAAAGATAAAAATCATTGTAAAATATTTTATTCTTGTTGCCACTGGTAGCCACTCGAGACAAGAGAGCATCATATTTATCGGGGTGCAACGGCTGCATGATACTCAATTCAAAATTCAATACGTTATCAATGTAAAAACCCAAATATTTGATCTCTGATACAATTTCAATGTTGGCACCATAAATCTTAATTGTTAAATCTTCCAACAACAAATGTCTATATCGTCCGTATTGTATTGTCCCATTACCAAACCCATTCCTGACATACACAGTACAATAACCATGACACCAGGTCACGTGGTTTCAACTTCCCACAGCATAGACTTGCACTCTCGGAACAAAGCCCAGCATACTCTTATTTAAAATATTTTAATAAATTGCTGACTAACTTAATGCTTAGGCTTAACATGCTTTAGGAGGGCTCTCCTGGAGTATGTTGTTGGGTTGGAACCCTATACAGTTGTCGAGTTTCTTTCGTCATCTCAAGGTTAGGAAATAATGCGTTTATGTTGGTTAAGTCTCTTGCCTTGTTAGCGTTTAAGGGATTAGTGTTTCTAAATGTATATTTTTTGTTTAACAGTGTGTTTTATACTTTGAATGTATTAAAAATGTGTTTTTTTTTTCATTATATAGGTCATAGGTTAGTATTTAAGTATACTTTTGATGCCATGTATTTGAGTGCACTTTTTTTATGATGTACTTTTATAAATAAACAAATTTTTGACTTTGACTTGACAAAAAGTCTCAATAGTTACATGGTTTGAATTCCATTAATTTTTTCAATTAATTTAAAATATGTTTGAACTTTATTAAAAAAAAAATCATTGATATTTGGACCTTGCAATAGTCTGTACTGAATAAAATAAAATACAGTAGAACCTCGATAATTTGAACTAATTGGGACCGAAGGTGGTTCGGATTATCAAATTGTTCAGATTATCGAATTATTCATTTCATGGATCAAAAATTGCTCCTGTACAAAGTTGAAGTATGAGTATGTATGTAACATAATATGATGTATGTATTGAATACAAGAAATAAAACACCTTTGCAGAATTCAAAACCAATTTATCGACAAACATACTTAGATATTGAGTTTGGTGGTTAAATCTTTAGTCGTGTTTTATTTTTTTGGGCCTTCGGATTAGCGAACCGTTCAAATTATCGAGGTTCTACTGTAATTTCAGTTTTTTCAAATTTACTCAACTAAGATTACTGCGAAAAATAATATGTGATCAAACCAGTGTATGGAGACTTTTTGGACTGAGTCTATTCCTCATCATAATTTTTTATTTATTTCTCTAGTAAGTACTCTGCTAAAACAATGGGAAAATAACAAGGAAAAAAAATAAAACTTGAAATGCTGAATTGACACATTTTGTTAACTTTGAGTTGCTCTACTCTTCGGTGGAAAACAACTCTAGGGCTTTATTGGTTTTGGTCAAATTTGGGCAAAAATTGACTTCTATAATAAAAACTTTTTCAAACTTATTTTATACTTGACCCAGGACTTGACCAACTTTTGCCTTAGATCTGCTACTGAAACACGATCATGTTAAAATAATATTACTCACTTTTTTAGATCCAAAATTTGGCAAGAATGTTTGGGAATGAAATATACTGGAGAGTCGCTGAAAAACTTCAGAATATGTAACAAACATTTCTCTTCAGATTCATATATGGATTTGACAACCTATAAGCTTCGACGAGATGCAGTTCCTATGCTTTGGATCCCATCTGAAATACCTTCTTCGACCAATGTAAGAACAAGCCTTGATGATGTCCAAAGCGCATGTAAAGGTAGCTAGTGTAATGTTAGTGGGCTAGTTCCAGTAGTAGTAAGATAAGAATAGATTTAACCAGAGATTTAACATATCAAGTGTCACACGTCACACAGAAATAACACTAACACCAAAAAAATGGATTTAGATTACATAAATGTACATATAATAAAAAATACTCCACATCCAGACGTTTGGCCTAAAATTTACAATCACTTGCTCGTCTCAACAGTTGTCTCTTACTAATTATTGCACAAGAGCTTCGACACTTGAATACAAACTTAATTTCTGCCGAGAAATTTTTCATGACTGGCTTTTCAACCATAATTATTCACCTCTTTTGATGTCATAGGGGCTAAAATGGTTACCCAACTTGATGGAAGTTTAAAAAACAAATATTTGTATTTAATTTTGTATCACTTAAGTTTCAAATGTCAATTAACTTTTTTATTCTTCTTCACTTAAAGTCAAAGGGTGAATGAACTTAACACACATTTTTGTGTTGTTTCCAGATGGAACCATCGATGCAACTTCTGCCCAAGAAATAGTACCCCAGGCATCTACATCTCAAGTTCCTGCCCATAATATACCTACAACATTTATTGTCAAAGAAGTAATATCCCTGCCATCGGCATCACAAACTCCTACTTTTCATAAGAGACCAATGAAGGTATTCCGGGACATTGAAAACCTGACATTCAATAATGCTACACCAAGGAAAAAGAAAAGAAATAATATATAATTTTGTATTTGTATAATGAACTGTGACATTTGTTTGATTTTTTCTAATCATTTATGATTTTTAATTTTAAGTAAGTACATATGGTAGGCATATCTTGAATTCACTTATTATTGTTTGTATTACACTCTGACTATTAATTTAAACTTATGGCCTATCATTGTTTTTCCCATTCGCACTGCTCTTATGTTATACATGTCTGGGGCCATAGTAGGCAGGCGGGCAGGATATTTGCGCTCCAGAGGAGGGCTGTCAAAGTTGTTGCGTACTTTACTATAGGGCGGATGTCAGACAGGCTTTTGTGGGACTTAATACCTTAACTTTGCCATCTGTTTATATCTTGGCATGTTCGCTTCATGTAAAAAGAAACATTAACAATTACAATTTATTTTTAGAACACCATTATCATAGTACAAGAAATAAAAATAATATTAACTTATTTTTTTAAGATTGAATAAATCGTGCATCAGCACCAATTGCTATGGTCCAAATTTTTTTAATAAACTCTGGTTTTAGGAATTTGGAAGAAAAAGCATTTATTATCGTTGTGAAAAAGGTATTTATTAACAAAATCCTTCTATAACATACAAAAGTTTTTAAATACAAATGTTAATAATTTAAATGGGACATTAGAGTAGGTTTAGTTGGCTAGAATGAGGACAGTTTCCTACCAATGTAATATATTGTCATGCCGTTAGATTTAGTCTTAGGTTTATTTATGTAAATTTTATTAAATATGTTGATCCATTATGTTCTGAACTTTATACCTTAACTTTTCTTATGTGAAGATTGTAAAAATTGTAATTTAATGAACATGAATAAAGTCAGTACCAGTATCAACTGACTCTTTGTATTCGTGAATATATTTTTTGTGAAATATGTATGCATTTCGATCAACATGCCTTGTCTATTGTCTACTGTAGATTATTTCGATACTTTTTCGATCAACTTTTCGTTATAGGTTTTTGTCACCCAAAATTTTGAAAAGAAATAAATTTTGAGCATTTTTTAAAACTGCATTTTTCATATATCAGCGACTTTGATGCTCTGGCCTTTTTGATGAGGTGGAGATTTTAAAAATTTTGTTATGTATTTGTGTGAATATTTATCTAAAACTATTTGTGAACACCATCTCAGCAACTCATCGTTTTTAAAATTAATCATACGAATACATAATAGAATTAAAAGATCTTCACCACATCAGAATGGCTAAAATATAACAATAAAGCAATCAAAGAAACATTCAAACCTCCCGCGCTTTTGGCGGCCCATCCTAATCGCGCCATCTACTTTCATCTTTGGTGACACCAGACAGAGAGCATCGATCTTTCTTTCCTCGTCTATTACTTTGTACCTTTTTTCATCATTTAGTTGAGCGTCTCTCCCCTTGTCTCTGGTAGTATATAGCAGACGAGTTAGGCAAAACCGCTTGGTAAACGGCAGACGTGTCAGTTGCAAAAATGTTTGCGGAATGAAGAGCTGTATATAGCAGACGAGTGAGATGGATTTTTGCCTGAAACCTCTGTTATTTACTAAAACTTTTTAATAAAATATTTTGTGTTATTTTCAATTTCTTGCGATAATTTAAAATACATATTTCTTGGTGTACTTACCAAAACCTAGAGGGTAGTGGATTATACTGGTAAAAATAGGAGTTTTCTTATTTTCTAAACATAAACTTCCTATTCTTTGTAAATATTAGACAAAAAATGCAAGTTCTAAATGCTGCATATAAGTATGTATTTGTTAAAGTAGGTAGTATACAAGTAAGTAGAACAGGGTTTTGAGAGGGTGAAACAAGATACCTATTTTTTTAGGACAAAACACTTTGGAAAATAGACAAACACCCATAGGACAATAAAATAAGTAAATAAAACTTTATGATTAAGGATTAAAAGTCTCTGGGTAGGTAATTAATTAAAAAAAAAGACATTTTTAGGCAATTCATATACAGTGTTGCTAAAAAGTTCGGAAAATATCTTTTAGGCAACCCAAAGTTAGTGTCGGTTCCTCTTAACTTCAAATGCGTTCTGTACAGCATACATCAAGTTTCTTCAGGAGTGAGCAGATTGCCTAAGTATTTCTTTAAATTTTCATGGGCACAGTTTTCAGAGAAATTTCGTTTGGCCTCGTTTAGTCCATTTTCTGTTTTGGAATGTAAAATTTCCTTAAATAAGGAGTAATATTTTTGTGACAAATCTCGTGGTATTCCGTGTTTCGCTGTTAAAATCCATCTCAAGACCACCTTCCCTATACGAAAAATGCATAAGAGCAATAATTTTGCTTCTGGCCAATGTTTTCTTAGCACTTTCCTCTCTCCTAAATCGTCATCTGTCGAATTTTTTATGGCATTATTTCTAGCATCCCTTCAACTGAAAGAATAAATAGATAATTTTTTTGTCAATTAGCTAAAATGCATCCAACGGGTAATCCTCCCGCCGCACTTTGTACCACAAAGTAAAATTTTTGATCATATATTTTATGGTCATAAACATCACAATTACCGGATGCATCGACAAATAATTTCATTTGCTTGTGGTATCTTTAACGCACTTTGCATAAGTGGTATACAAATAGCTGCAGCATAATTACCCTGTAAAGTTATTATTTTATATCATAGGCCAGTTTTGGCTGTATGAGAAGCCAATGTTTCCTCCAACTTGAGCAACATATTAGACCCAGTACGTTCACCACAATCCTCTTCAAATTTCTTTTTCCACAAATTAGATAAAATCTTTTTTGTTGGTATGTAGTGTCAGTGTCTATCAAACGCAAAGTTTTCATACTCGTCACCCATTTCTTCCATTTCATCCATACAATAAGTATGTGGCTGTAGAATAACCTCTATTAAACAGATCCAGTAATTTTTGTTTAGCTGTTGATCCCAAAAGCCTCTCACGAAGTGCTTCAATAACATTTACTCGATGATTATGTGTTAAACGAGATTCTATTAAACAAGGCCATTCTACTGAAGTTACCGATTTTATAAGAGACTTGGGCCCTTGAAAGAATTTCTTTATTGTAATAAAAACTTTGGCTGGACAAACAATATTCCTCGACATTTTTGTTTAGTTCCTGTTGATTTAACGTTTGTAGTCGTGGAAACTTTAAATATTTTTTCAATGGTCCAGGTTTCTCTAGTGACAGTTTCCAGATCAGATACCCATTTCTAAAGGAAAAGTACGGATTAGGCTTAAGTAGGTATTTCTATTAGCTCATTTTCTTCCAGTGATGCACCAATGCACCATCAACTATAAACCCAAAATGTTGAGTTTAATCACTTTATATTTTCACAAGAAAAAAATTAATTTACCACGTTCTTAAAGCGAACTAAAGTTCTGATAACACTACTTGTTCTTCCATTTAAAAAATTAAGTTACCCGTTATACAGAGCTGGGCAAGCTACTTAAAAAAAGTAGCTAAAACTACAAGTTACAAGCTAATATAAATTGTAAGTAGTTTAAGTTACTTAGCAACTTAACTAGCTTTTTAAAAAGTAGCCAAGCTGCGTTATGCGTGATTGTGTTTATATCGGGTCCCTCTGAAGAATAAAGAAATTTTAGAGACACAGACAACTTCAAACTAGACAGTATTTTTTTGAAAAAATAATAAATGTAGCTTTAGGAATAAAAATAACTTTACCTATCAAAACTAGCTTAAGCTACTAAAAGTTTTTCAAAATAGCTTATGAATGCATGGAGCGAAATTCTGAAAGTTACAGCTAGAAGCTACTTTTAAAAAAATAGTCTATATAAATAAGTTATTAGTTACCAAAAAAGTAGCTAAGTTAGTAGCTTAACTACTTGGTAGCTAGCTACTGCCCAGCTCTGTCGTATTATGACAAAAATGGTAAACTTGGCAACGATGCAAACAGTACCAGTGAATTAGGCGTCACGAAAAAACCCTTGCGGGTTATCTTCAAAATAATTGACCATTTCTATACTTAACAGCAACCCTGTATAAAAAGCCTTTAAAAATAAAGAAAACTTCCCTCATTTCTAAAACGGCGTTGACCCTTATTACTGTTTACGGTACAAACTGATGTCCTTAACCCTTATATTACCTTAATATAACGGGATCTACCTATTAGAAAATATAAGGAATAGGTAGAGATAGACTCTATTTTAATAAATTGCCCCAAATATGACCGGAAAATATCTTATACGATCAAATGAAAAAAAAAACTGAAAAACTAGCGAGCTTTCATGAAACAAAAATGACCTATCCTCTGATCGTGTTTTGTAATCTTACCTATCTACTTATACTTATAATTAATTAGGTAATATATTTTTTACTCACGTCCAGATCTTCTTTACTTAGCTAGTTTGCAAAGGATTTTACCGTTGCCTTTGATGCTCTTATAATCATAATCATTTGGCAATTCACGCATTTTGCAATTTATTTCAAAAAACCTCTATGATAGATCACACAATTTCACAAATCAAGCAAAAATTAGCAAATGCAAGTGGAGTGTAAAAACCTTTTTTAAATTCATTATTTTATCTTCTTTATTCATTATTTCACCCAATGAATTTTAATTTCACAAAAGAACCCCAGGAACTATTCAATTGTTGCTTTAAGAGGCTATGTAAACAGCAGACGTATCAGGCAATCGT
The DNA here is from genome assembly GCA_016904865.1 of Pissodes strobi. Classification (NCBI taxonomy): domain Eukaryota; kingdom Metazoa; phylum Arthropoda; class Insecta; order Coleoptera; family Curculionidae; genus Pissodes; species Pissodes strobi. The sequence goes on along the minus strand of MU191277.1, from coordinate 9,939 downwards.
GGGCGGACTCGTCTTCTAAATATGAAATGTTTTTCGGGCATTGGCGGATTTAATCGAATGGATAACGCGTCTCCTGTTTACAAATATGCATACGGGAACATGCCAGTAGAAGAAGCGTGACGCGTGACGTTACGTTACATATCCGAGCATGACGGCTCGGTCTGATTCAACCCCCACAAAAAAATGCAAAACGCGCCTAAAGAAGTTTTCACTTCAAAAACCTAAATTCACATCAATAGCAATAATTATCACGCGATTGGTGACGGTATTTCTTGTTTAATTTAAAAGTGGCCAGGCCAATGAATAAAGAAGCGGATGGAAGGAGAAAAATACATATTGACATATGACCGGAATGGTTCTTGCATATGGCGACCCAGACTACCAGTGCCGTATCCTAAAACGATTGCGCAAAAAAATAAATACCTATACTAACTATGCCTTTATAATATAGTTTTGTTGTTAATTGCTTCCTGGTACTGTGATCTCAAAAAAGTTATAAATTATAAATATTGCCAATCTATATATATAAAAATGAATCCCTGTTTTCCTTGGTCACGCCATAACTTGAGAACGACTTTACGGATTTCGTTCATCTTTTTTTTATAATTTTTCTAATACTCTGTAGAAGGTTCTTACGGAAAGAAAAAATAAGAATATTGCACAGAAAATTGGATAATTTCAAAAGAAATAAAAATTGACAGATGTCTGCAACATTGACACTCATAGCGTTTGACAGTTTGCACGACGTAAATGTCGTTTAACATATGCATGGGTCAGTATCTATTAATCAAAAAATTAATTTATTCACTTCTTAGTGCATACTGCACAGTCGATTCGATCGGAACGTTTATCCAGTTTTTAGTTTGTTCAGTGAGTTTTATGAGAAGTGTTTCTTTATCACTAAACAAATACGAACATTGTTTTCTATAATTTTATCTACATGCTTCCAATCAATAACGCTTGGTTTATGGAACAATTATAAAGATCCTATTGCCGAAGATATATTGCATCAGATGCGTCTTAGACTCGGTCTTAGAACATCAAATGTAGGTTTGCAAATGAACGAAGAAATTCACAATGAAGCATTAATAATTATAATTGAGGACATTGCTTGATGCTTGCCAACAAAAGATTAATACTATTAGGAATGACAACGCCCAACCGCCCAATGCACGACGGATTTAATCAAGAGTTGAGACGCGAAACCCAATACGAAACGTTCCCCTTTTAAATCAGGACCAAAAATATGCCTACGATACGCTCATGAAAGTACTGAACTATGGAACTGGCCGATTTTTTTTCTTAGATGCTCCCGGTGGAACTGGAAAAACGTTTAATATCATTGATATTGGCAACGATTCGATCGCAAAATGGAATTGCACTCGCACTTGCCTCATCAGGTATTTCTGCTACGTTGTTGGAAGGCGGTCGAACAGCTCATTCAGCACTTAAGTTGCCGTTGAACATGCAAACTAATGAAACTCCAACTTGCAACCTTTCGAGGAATTCTGCGATGGCCAAAGTGCAAGCAAATTGATCGTTTGGAATGAATGCACGATGGAACACAAAAAATATTAGATACATTAGACCGCACGATGCAAGATTTAAAAAACAACCAAAAGCAGTTTGGTGGTGCGATAATTCTATTGGCAGGTAATTTTCGACAAACATTGCCAGTGATTCCACGACCAACGCCACCGCCAGCAGACGAACTTAATGTATGTTTGAAGTCGTCAACTTTATGGAAATACGTCAAAACAATTAAATTAAATATGAACATGCGAGTTGAATTGCAGAACGACCGATCTGGAGAAGTTTTTTCCAAACAATTGCTCGACATTGGTAATGGCAAAATTTCCGTTAACACATTGTCTGGATACAATACATTCCCTGCAAATTTTTGTCACTTTACTGAATCAAAGACTGAACTCATCGCGATGGTGTTCCCAAATATTGCTCAAAATTACAACAATCATGTTTGGTTGAGCGAACGTGTTATATTGGCTGCAAAAAAAACCTTGATGTCAACGAAATAAATTTTCAGATTCAAAATAAGATAGCTGACGAATTGATGACATACAAATCGGTTGATCCCGTTACTAACCAAGATGATGTTGTCAACTATCCAACGGAATTTTTAAATTCGCTGGAATTGCTCGGATTATTACCTTATAATCTGCAATTAAAAGTTGGATCGGTAATCATTATGTTGCCGAACATAAACCAGCCACGTCTTTATAATGGCACCCGGCTAGCGATGAGGAAATTAATGAAAAACGTCATCGAAGCCACAATTGAAAGGGAAGTACAAAGGCGAAGATGTTTTGATTCCATGCATCCCTATGATTCCGAACGACATGCCTATAAACGGCTACAATGTCCAGTGCTGCTTGCATTCCAGTGCGGCTTGCATTTACAATGTCGATAAATAAATCGCAAGGGCAGTCCTTAAGTGTTTGTGGCATCAATCTTGAAAATCCATGTTCCCGTGTCGGAGAACTAACAGTGTTGTGTATCAAAAAGCATTATAATAAACTATGTTTTTGAAATAATTTTTTTGGTATTATTTATTCCAGTTCGATCTGAATATTCATAGCTAAGACAGGACAACGTCTGTCGGGTCAGCTAGTATGTATATAAAAATACAATGCGTGTTTTGGCGGATTATATAAATGATTTAACTTCATGCTAGATACTTTAGGAATATTCGAAATATAAAAATTAAGTTCCTTAGGATAAATTTCAGATGTGTAAACTTCCTTTTAATAGCTGAACACCTATGTAAAGAAATATTGGGAAAAATACTTCGGAAAATATCAAGAAAAAGTGGTGTATGTAAAAGTTTTATTTTCACTATAATATGCACTTAACCATTAATTTTTTGGAAAAATATACCTGTTTTCCAGATTAATAGATAAAGTGAAGTTTTAAAGAAATAACATCACCAATAATTGACAATTATTCTAAATTACATGAATGGTTACATATTGTATTACATGAATGGTTACGAGTTATGTAAAAAGCAGCATTTTTCCGAAAAACAAACGCAACTTTCTGTTATTTTTTTCGATAATTTTTGTATGTAAATGTAAATGTAAACATATAAGTTTAGACACCTGAAATGTGCTCACAGAAGTTTAGTGTTCATATTTTAAATGGAAAAGTATCAAACATAACGTTAAAAATGTTATCCGTTAAATCATATGGCTTGCCTTAAAAAAACACTAAATTATCTAATAAATCTCTGCCTATCTTAAGTCTGCCTTCAGATATTTTGTAAAATTGTCTGTAAATTGTTGCCATTTACAATTTTTTTTTGTTGGATTTTTCTTACCAGTAATGCTTTTTTAGTACTTACACAAAGAAATGAGTAAATAAAATGAAAACGATTAAACAACATTGTTTATTTGTTTAGTAATATTAGTGTAGATATTACGTTAGTTCATATAGTGTTTAATTAGATATTTAGTGGTGAAAGTGTGTATTTTGGACTAAAGAAACAAAGCAAACATGGTTAGTTGTGCGGTTTGTGGCCTTTCTAAAACTCCAACAAATTCAGAACTTGGAATAACGTTTCATCGGTAGGTAGGTACTTTACCCCTTATTTTACTGTTTTATCCAATTTAATAGAGCAAAGCTATAAATTGTATAATTCTTAACAAATTGGTGATAGATCTAATCATGGGTTACCCGTAAAAAATATAGCATAAAACATAAATTTTTGCAAGAATATTGGACAGTGCTAAAAGTAACACCGTTTCTCTTCAAACATCGGTAATACTCTTCTTTTATGCTTGACATCTTAAAGTTTATACTACCAATAAAATGCTAAAATTAGTTATTTGGATTTATTTGGGCATTTGAAATGCAAAAATAAACAAAATATGGTTAGATAATAGTGGGTTAGTTTTGAAGTGTGTTTCTTATTAAAAAATAGGTAGGTAATTTTTTAGAAAACGAGTTTTCGCTATATAAAAGATTTGTAAAAAAATCATTTTTAGCATGTTTATACAGGGTGCTACAAATTCGAGTGCATGCATGGGGATCTCGGGAACCATAAGAGATACAAAGTCCATTAAATTAAGGCAAAGTTGTGCAATTTGTTGCCCAATAAGATGCAGTTTTGAAATTTGAAAAATTCCGAATAGTTCCGGAGATATTCGTAAAAAACCGAAAAGCAGCTATTTATTTTTATTTTTTCCTGACTTTATTTGAAATGATAATATAATATAAATGTAACGTTATTATTGCCACTTTTTCCCTTTTATAAACTGGCAGTATCAAAATTTAAATCTGACGTTTCGTGTCCGAGCCCCCATCATCAACTTCATTTTTTTAAATAGGGACCTGGATTTTTTATTTACAAAATATACACTTTTACCAATAAAGATCTAATTAAACACTATATGAACTAAAGCAATATCTACAATAATATTACTAAAGAATTAAACAATGTTCCAAACCAAAGTAAATCGCAAAAAACTAGCTTTAAACTTAAGAAATACCATCAAAACCTAGGAAGCTCCAAAACATAAAGTCAGAGTAATATATGGTTCCTCCACAGCCTCCTCGATGTTCCAAATTATGTCTAGGGGCTGATCCATAACTCTGAGTAGGATTGCACTATAAATTCAGAAAAATATAATGTGCATTTATGTTTCAGTTTATATTCCCGCGGCAAAGTGACAATTAAAGCATTCCTAAATACGTAATCATTCTCATTCAGCACTTTGATAATAAACTAATTTACCATCAGTAGCTATATCCGGCATTCAGAAATTCGCATTACGTTAAAATTGAGGGCTAATCACTTGTTCTGTCATAAGTTCCTTAAAAAATAATTTCTAGGGGTAAAAAACATAATTAATGTATAAATAAAACAATAATGACTCTTTAGTTAACCTCTGTTTATTTTAGCGTCCCGATGACTATTCTAGACTACTATTGTTTTCAAATGTTCTTTACATTATTATACTTCTATTCTCCGACACGCGTTTGGACATTTAGAACCTTTTGGCGAATTTTCTTCCCCTTGCAATTGCCTGACAGTCATTTCCAGTTTTTTCTTTTCTTTCTGAAGTTCCATGAGCTCCCCTCTTAGTTTCTCACAATCATCTCCACTTGAAATTTCTCCGCCTAATACAGGATTTCATAATATAAAACAGAGACATTCACTTATGAAGCAATAACGCATGTGCTAATAAACAGTCAAAGCCTAAGGAAAATAACATAACAGAAGAGAGGTACATGAATGTACTTTTAATGAATTTTAACGCTAAATATCATTTAGGTAATGTGAAAGGTTTCCAATTTTCAACTATTTTATGGGGTGCCTCCGTAATTGTTGGTGGACCATGATGATATAATGCTTTTGATTGCATCACAGAGGTGCGTCCTAGGACCGATTCCTTGATTCTGTCCTTCTACCCTTCATTAGCCAGGCTAGCTGTCTGGAGGTCTCAACGCAAGAAACCCAACTCTGATGAAGTCGAAAGCAGTATCTAGTTCAAATTGAACCTTAAACTAGATTTTGAGGAGCAGACAGACGCAGCTCCTAAAATTCCCGAACAATTACCTTGTGGAATGCCTGTAGATCACCCAAAACAAACGCAAAACCTAGAAACAAAAACGTGAGAATTCACATCGCCCTGAATTGAAGCATGATGCATCTCAATCGGGACAATCGGATGTTAACTTCACACGTGGCACAACCAAACAAAACTAACCTAAACTAACCCAAATTTAAAAAAAGAAATAAACATGACCTTAAAAAAATTAAAAAAAACACATCTTGCCATCGACGGGAATCGAACCAGAGTTGCCCCTATCACAAGTTCAGGGTCTGACGGGCCATCTAGAACACGATGGCGTTCGGGAATTTTCGGAGCTCCGTCCGAATTCTCCAAAGTCTTTTGAACTGTAATAGGTTGCCAGATGGAATATCTGACCATTTCAAGTTTGTTCCCAAAATAGTACATCACACCTATATTACTTTTTCCATAAGATCAACAATTACGGAGATACCTTAATAAAAGTGTCAAGAATGGGACGCTCTGAACAGAGTTTCTGGTTACATTTTCGATGATGGCTAAAATTTTTATTTGAAAAGTTAGCATGTCATATCAATTTTGTTTGATTGAAAGCTTTATCTAAATCGTAAGTATTTGTTAAAAAGAGCAACTATTGACGATTGAGTCTGTAAAAGACGAACTTGATGTTATTTTAAATGGCACACCTTGTATGTGGATAGTCCATTCGTTACTGATTCCGAATATACTTACCAGATTTGATACCTGTATCTTCAAAACTAACTGAGAAAAATGACAGAGACTCATTTTATACCGCTCTCTTTCTAACACATTGATCTTTGGTACTGTTTTTGACATTTTTATCAACATGGTATATACTAAATCAGGAGCTATCCCATAAATGAACTATACACAGGGTGTATTTAAAATATCGAAGTTGATGTCTATTTTTTCAGATTCGATGGTCAATTGTTTCTTTTTTCAGCCAATCCTTATGGTTCAGATAAAGCCCTAAAACTAAAAAATTTTATACTCTATGCCAACTCTTCAAGTAAAAAATTTAGCCATCATTCAAAATATAACCAGAGACGATGTTCATATCTAAACCTATATCTTTGAGTGTTTGGATTGCTGGTTTTAAGATATATTGTATATTATAAAGTATATTCAGTTTTTATTCATAAGGATGACATAGAGCTTTTTAGATTTTCTGACATATAAATGTCAAAGATTAAATATAAAATGAGCAAATGCCACGTGAATTTGATAATAGCGAAGTACTAATTTTTTGCCACATTTTTCCACTCTTTGCCCCATTCAATTTAATTAAAGCTTTTCAATAGCCAAGAAATGAGAGCATGTGCTGTGTAAAATACGTTATTAAGTAGCAGCCGTATCTGCAGTATATGTTCAAATGTTTTGAAGATATTCTGCCGATTATTACTTTCGCTCCAGTAAATGTGTAATAAGTAAAACTCGTGGCAAAACCACTTCTTTGACGTTACAATGGACCATTTTTGTATCCAGTCAATTAGAATTGGGTTTTTTTCTACCGAAAGCTGTGCAGAGTCACACTATTTGACTATTTTATCAACTGCATTATTGCCTCGTATATCATTAATTTACTTATGCTTATAGATCACTTTGCGACATGATTTTCGATTAAAAAGAAGTTTTATGTGACACTAAAACTATGTTTGAGATGAGTTTGGGGAATGTTTAATTTAAATAAAATCGTTTAGTTTGAAATATCTGTCATGAGACCGTTGATCAATAGAAATTATCAAAAAATTATCAAATTACAAAAAATTAGTAAACTTTACGTCCCTCTTTAGAATTTTATTATAAAATATAAAATCACATATATACCATTTTCTGTTTACTTTCACACAGTTTGCTTCATAAGTAAGGGTTCCCATAATAAGCCTCTTAGATACCTGCACTATGGCACCAACACTCGCGTTTATTAGTAGCATATTTCCCTTTGGGGTTTTGCATCTTCATATGATCCCATTCTTTATATTGCTTGCCGAGTTCTTGCACCACTCGCTTGACAGCACATTCCGATTGTTTTAGCATTTTCTTCACGTGATCATCACCGCTTATCGACAACATCTTATTAGCTATTTCCTGTAGCCTTTTATTTTCTGCTTTTGCTGCCTCTAGTTCTTTTCTCATAAGTTCTACCGAATCCATATCTCTTTTATTTAACTTTTTGCTGGCGTTGATGGAACCCGATTTACAATTTAACTCTGTCTCTAGACATTTTATGTGACAATCCTTCTGTAGAATCATATGTTCTGCACTATGAAGTAATTTTTCAAGTTCCCTTACTTTAGTTGCCATACTTTGCGACTGAACTAATTGTTCTTGAGACGCAGCTAGTAATCGGTCTTTTTTGGCCATCTCATCTTTGAAGGTGTTCATTCGATTCTGAAAATGAAATATATTATGTATCATTTTAAATACATACTATATATTTATTACCCTAAAACGTTGATCTAATGTACAATATATAATTAACCATACTTAATAGGCTAAGATGTGTTCCGAACCCTTACTGCCTGAATAAATAATCGAAATATTATAACATAGTGGTATTTGCGGACTGGAGTAAGATTGAATCAAAGACATTTAACCTAGAAGGGACGGGACAAATGGTTGTTTGTTTTCACCCAGCATGGAATCACATTCTAAGATGGATAGACGTAGCGTACCAGTTACTGAGGAAATGACCCAGGAAATCGCATAAACTAGTAAAAAAAGGGACAGCAGATCAATTGATTTGTTTCTTCTATGATGTCACCATAATCACGTACTTTTGTCATAACGAATTATAACCCTAAATAGCTATTTTCTCCGTTTTTGATCCATCAAAAACCGGTTCTAAAGTTCCTACATGCCAATCTGACAATGCCGCTTCCCTTGGTTCCGCGTAGTAAAGTAGTGCACCAATAGAATGAGATCATTGAAGGTCGACGACACCAAAGGCAGTAAATGAAACACAGTAGTACACTAGCGGCGATCATATATTATCAGACATTTAATAAATGTATTTATATATTATATACCTAATACGGGGTAAGTAGGTCTGATTGTTTATTAAATGTATGCAATAACTTAAAAAAAATTACGCAATTTACTGGTTTACCAAATCTAAATGAACCAATTACAGACAATTTTATTTATCTGCGCTAAATAAGCTCATGCTCTAAAATTACTACAATCTAGATTTGATACTTTTTTCTAGATAAACCAGTTTATTTAGCAGGTTTTTGTCAGTGCAGTAGTATTTCTAATGAAATGAAAATATATCTTTTTTAAGTATTTAATAGAAGAAAATAGTTATTAAGTTACGTAATCTGGGGTGAAGTCGGATTGTAGGGGCGAACGCGGACAGAAGCACGTGTTCTCATAATTATTTCAAGGGCATCTCGCAGGTACGCCAAAATCGCGCGGGATCTGTTCAGACATGTTAGTAGAGATTAAAACGCTAACGTGGATGGTTGTCGGCAAGTGTAATTTTCTCCGGTCGCCTACAAATCGGCTTTAATTTCATCTCGAGTTTTGTATATTTCTTTGAACTAGTGAAAACAAACTATTGCCCACAGGTAAGACTTAGATATATAACATTTGTTTTAGCATTAAAAGGTTAACTAATGTGTGGATAATATTTGGCGATAAAATGATAATAATACCTCTTTTAGATTTTTTAAAAATAATTAAAACATAAAATATTGTCCTCAGGTGGGGTAAAGGCGGATCATGGTAAGGAACTACAAAAAGAAGATTGGTCTAAATTCTATGAATTATGATGAAACAACATTACCTAAGCAGTAACATAAGTAATAACATTAGTTAGTTCAGAAGTATAAGGTTTATGTTTTGTTTTTGGTTGTGTTATAGTTTTATTTTCCTAAAATAAAGTCGTTTTTGTTGGAAAAATGCGTTTTTTTTCCTGTGGCTTATAAGAAATTATAAGTTTTATTTTTTTTGTCCGCCTACGCCCCATTTCACGATCAAAGACGATTTATAATGCAAAACAACTAGGTGTCAGTAGGGAAACTTAGCGGGGTCTGGGGCCTCCGCCGCGTGGAGGGATGCGCAGTAGCAAAAATCGCTCACGTGGACGACACCATATTTAAGATGTAGCCCGACAGATGGCGTTGTCGGTTGGTTGTTGACAGCTGACAGTTGACCAGGGTAGTAGGAGTAGTTGGATCACCTAAACGAACACAGACATGACAGCTGACAAATGACAGGCCACGCAAGAGCTGTAACGCGGTTCTCGCGGAGGCTGGTGCTAGCGGGGGGCGCCATGAAATTCTAAGCCGTGATGTCATAGCTATAGGTTAGGTCACTTAGGCCTATGTTTAATATATCAAAAACTCTTTTTTCTAACGAAAACAAA
>JAEQML010055038.1:0-36839 GCA_016904865.1 Pissodes strobi | reverse complement strand
TCTTTTTAAATGTGCTAAAAAACAAAATGGCCGCCATAAGAAAAAAAGAAGTTGATGCTGGTTTCTCATAACCGAAACGTCAGAACTAAAAACTGAATACATGGGTGCATCGAGCATAAAAAGTTGTCCTAACAATGTTTTTACAGATTTTAAAAATATCTTTAAATAAAAAAATTACAGCGCTTTTTCGAAAATACAACTTTTTGATTTTTTCAAAATATCTCAAAAACGAAAAAAGATCAAATCGTTATCAAAATGGCATTGAATTGGGAATTGAATGAACTAAAACTTTCCCCATTTAACCGATCTTCTATCTCTTATAGTTTCCAAGATACCCATACATGTATACCCAATTTGGGCCACACTGTATATATATATATATATATATATATATATATATATATATATATATACATTAATGGTAATTACTACATTAGAACCTATTCAACTATACCCCATTAGATCCGGTTCGTCAAGCTCAGTTGTGGAGGAAAGATGTACCTCTGGTGAAGGCGCCGCACCTGTGGCAAAACCCAGGTACTGCAATGGCACTCGATAGCCCTATGGTAAAACTGGCAGTGAGGTAACTCGGTGGTAAAACTGCTTTGGAATTACCCGAAATTGTGACTTTACTCGATTGTGACAATTTTCTCGAAATTGATCGTTTTCCTAATTGTGATCATTTTCCTGGATTTGACAGATTTCCCGGATTTGACCAATATCTTGGATTTGACACACCTGGCTATGACTTTCCTCAATTTGGCTATTCTCCTTATTATGACAACCTCACGAATTTGACACCAAATTATGACTATTTTAATTGATATTGACCTTTTTGTGAGTAGCGGATGTGATTGCTTTTTTTAGTTGATTTACTTATCTTGTCACCTACTTGCCTTGATTGGTTGTCTATTTTTGAATTTATTTCGTTACTTTGATTTCATTGTCTGATTTTGATGCTTGCTTTTATTCGTTGATTTACTTATCTTTCTTTTGCCTATGATTTTTTATGGCCTAAGTAGACTAACCTTCGGGTTTTTCAGTTATACTGGCTTTTCCTGCTTAAATTTTTCCCTATACTTGAGCAACCTAACTTTTATTATTTCGGATATATCTGGATTTACTGCTTAAAGTATTAATCACTTTTCGGTCTAGAACTTTGTAACTTAATTGTTACATTACCATTTATTTGGGATATTATCTGGACTTGTCTTTTTTTTGCTCTGCAGTTGGAGCGATCGGTTTATTATAGGTAACTAGCTTGGCTTGAAACTTGACTTGACATCAAATTGGTAAAGAATATCTTCTGCACAGAGATACTTGTTGGGGAAAAAGTCCACAGAGTGCTGTAGTAAAGCTGACCTTCAGTCGCTTACTTCTCTAACTGTTGTTAGACAGCTGCTCTGAGAAAGTTGTTCTGCATTTACGGTTATCCCTCTCATCCTCTTGTGATTGTAATTAACTTTCCCTTCTTTAATTATCTTATTACTTAACTTTGTCTATTTTGCTACTTTCCTGATTATTTGTCTATCTATCTTTACTTAGTTTAATTTTTATTAATTTTTATTATTTAAATTTAATGGTTCAATCTCTATTGGTGGTTATTTCAATGAATTAGCTTATGTCATTGCTTTGCTTATTTAAGTGTATTAATTGCTTAATATTTTTAGGTTAGTTTAAGCTTTAAGAAACTAATAAAAGGAAAAGGCTTAATGTACTAATTTAATTTGGAAATCGGTGACATTTAAATTAGTTGGTGGTCAGTAATGTTCTGGCTTATCAATTATTTGATAAGGTACCTTTGAAATTATTTTAATTTACCATATCTATCCTTACGTCACATAAGTGCTTCAGCTTATCTACCTAATTTTATTATCGTCGGTCAACTTTTTTTAAGTTTCCATCCTTTTGAAGGAGAGGGGGAGTTGTAACAGTCTGATTTGGTCAGTGTAAAATATTTTAAAGTTCATTTTATATGCTGCATTTTGCAACAAAAGATGCTATATTTTGCGGTAGGAATTATTGAGTATTGACCTCTTCGGTTAATTAATTATCAATTTATTGATTCGATTTGTTGTCATTATGCTTAAGGTTGTCGCATTTATTTGTAAACTAATTTTATTCTACATATAGGTTAATGGTATATTTGTACTAGCTTTTATAACACTGTTGTGGCCTTGAGTAGCTGTTTTGATCATCCTTTTCTCTTAGGTTGCCCTCAGGCACTTTGTGGCTATATTTATTTTAGATGATAAGCGAGTCACAGATCGCTCAGGTTTGATCAAACCACGAAAATAGGATATTATGTTATTAGTATAACTTTGCTTAATTTATATTACATTAATTATGGTTGCTGCCCGTTCTGTATTTTTAGGAATTGGGTTAATGAAGCCTTATGTAAAGCCTCATTAGATCCGTCAAATTCATATTTTATTTTCGGTTTGAATATTTCATAACTTTTTGGGGGTACTGATTTGCTTTATTTCAATCTCCGGCTGATAACTTCTGATAACTTTTTGGGACCCCTGATTTGCCTTGAGATATTTAAATTTATCTTTTCACGCGGTCGGTTGTAACTTTTGTAATACTCGGTTGGTGGCCCTGAATGGTAGTGATGGGCTATTTCCCATAATTGTTGCTGTCGATTTAGATTTTTAAAGGTTTATCATTTCGTTTAGGAATATTTCCTAGTATTTCTTGAAAAGTTTAATTTTAGCTCATTAATTGTGGCTTCCGCCGTCATTTTACAACCATAATAAACGAGAACTAAGTCGTTTATTATCTTAGAATTATCCCTCATATCGAATCGTTAGAATCGTTACACATTTCTCGGCCCTAGAATTTTTTTCTTCCTGATTCGAGGTAAACTGCGGTGGACATAATATTATATAACAAATCTCTACAAGTGGATATTAGATCGAGGATTATGATTAGAAGAGGCCAGTATTTAAGCAGTTGATAAAAGGGCTGTTTGATTATACTGATTTTGAATCAAGTTTCAATGGAACTAGTTCGTGAGATGATGAAACGACATGGTTCAAAATATCCTGCGGCAAGTCTTATCTTAAATGTCCGTTTTAGTAAATAATCAATAATAATACATACAGGCAGGCGTTATACCCTTACTCATACATATACACAGCTCAAGTCGATGACATTACAAGGTCCTCGGACAGACCGCAAGTGGAAACCAGAATGGATTTGAAAATTCCTATGAGAAATCCCATGGAATTACCTTTCTACTATCATACTATCATTGCTAATCTACTTGTTTTGTTCACGATGTTTCCATTTTAACAAAATGATATGCATTTCGCTTACTGTAGCTTCTTTTGGTTACAGTAGTGTAAATTGACAAAAATGGTTGTTTTAAAAACGTAAAATTTTTTTAAATTAAATGCAGTAAAGCAAAATCAAAGCAATTTAATACCGCCTTTTTCCACTCCGCAACGGAAGTCACTGAAAATACAATCCCAAATGTGACACGTCTCGTTCCTCAAGACGAAAAAATATAGTCGACTTCCAAACCATACTTCGGGATATTCAATTTAAACTCGCAAAGAACTTTTAGAGTTTTATTATCCTAAATCGTCTGATAACAACGTAACTGTAACGCGTTTTCCTGTTAAGAAAAACGATTTTCCGAAAAAGTTTTTCTTCGCTTGGAATGACCGGGGCGGTATAGCGGGAAAATGGGAATTAGGGGAAAACGGATACAATGGACACTAAATAGACGTATTTGATGAAGGAAGTATTGCAGGAGAGTTTTAATAGAGGCATTGACTCTTGTACTCTGGATATTAATATATAACTTGGACATTATATAGCTTTGAGCGGTAACCGAACTCACAAAATGGCGTTTGAATTATACATTATATTTCAATGCACTTAAGCCTTTTCATAGATATTGCAAATGTACACAGGCATTCTAGCTCCAAATAAATCTATTTTGCCGGAACACTTTATAATTTTTTCGATGCCCGCTAAAATGTGTTTTATTAAAATAGTTGAACGATGATCGATCGACAGGCAGTGACCATTTTTCCATTTATAAACCCCTGGCCACTCTAAGTATTAATATAAAACTTAATCTCAATTATAAAAGAAACGTTGTAATTAAGAAAAACAATTAATCATAATTAAAAACACAAAATTAAACAACATGAAAGTGGTAAAAGCGAATTTTATTGATATGAATGCACGTCCAGACCAACTAAAGCTAGACAAAATAAACAGAACGAGAATTTGATAAGTCCTTAAAGACGAGCTATAGTATTCTCATTTTTTAATGCAGAAGGTGCAAATAATGAAATATATGCGTCAAAGAAAGCTTCTTGCACGCATAGCTTATAATTTAGTGCAAAATAGGCCACTCCTGGGGGCTGAAAAACGAAATTGTTGCAAAGCATGGTAAAATCTTGTAGTTCTGAAAGTTTTTACTGTACGTAATGGGATTTACCTAATTGCATCACAGGTAAAAACTTGAGATTAGCCTTAACTAGGAAGGCTATGAGAAAAATACAGCCTTTTTATTTAATTTAAATAAGTAATCCTTTTCGAAAACTTTTAATTAAAACCTTTTGAATTTAGCACTGATGTGCAAAGTAACTTCACAGTGCAGGGCGGCACAAAAGGGACATTATCTAGATTTGTATAGTTCAGTCCCGCATTAAAAATTAATATTTTCCCTTTTATGCTGAAAAGCCCTCTTGTAAAAAAAAATAAGGAGGCCAACGACAGCTTTTAGCGTTTCGAAATTCTGGCCACTCGAATATTAATATAAAATTCGACCTTAAATGGAAATGGAAGTTATAAGACCGAACAAAAAGTCAAACAAAACGCTAAAATTGCAAAAGCGGATTCAGTATTTGCCTAACGCCTCCTGCCTGACAATTTCCATCCGTGATGGCCGATAAATCAACGAATAGGCTATCTCTTAATGCCACATTGAATTATGGCTTAAAGAGGATTAATCTATAATATGATTTATAAGTCCATATCATTAAATAAACAGCCGATCGCAGCGCCATTGTAGTTGTTTGCGTTCAGTCGACCGGATTGAATTTGTTGATTTGTCTGGATTGAAGAACGGATAGAGATATTATCAGAAATAATATTTTTGATTGGCTTTATGGTAGATGTTTATGGGATACAGATGACATGTTGCAATTTAAATATTAATAATTTCACTTAGCTAGAGAACATGATCCTTTAACAAGGTTTTTTTGTGGGCTATTTCTTGATAATAATGATACAAATTGCTACGGTCTTTGACTCTCTTCGAAAAAAATACTGAAGCATGCAGTGTTCCTATAAAGACCTCAGCTAGACAGGAAGTGGAAGATCTAAAAATTCTTATGAGAAATCCTATGCTAAGTTTCGTAAAGGTTTACTTTCTATTGTTGTATATTTATTGCTGATTTACTAAAAGGTCACATTTGAGACATTCTTTGCCACGTCATTTTATCGTATGAAATACAGTTCAATACATTAGAGCAACACCTTGTAAACAAGAAGGCCTGATATTTAAATCTAAGATGGCGTCGGGCGTAGGGAGTAGGCTCTGACAATGGGAAACGTATTAAGTCGTAGATAAACTATTTTGTTACTTTTTGACATCAAAAAAATATATACCTAAATTATTTTTAATAGTTAATTACTTGTCAGTTACCAAAATATCAACAAAAAATCATTTGAAAGCCATACGCAACATAATAATTATTATAATAAGTAGTTTAGCAATTATTATAATATGCTATGCTGTAAAAAATACGGACTATGGCTATTAATTTATAAATATGCAGTGTTTGTTTAAAATACTCGTATATCTCGAAGCTTATATAAACTAAAGCAAGAATTCATAGTTTTTGCAGCATATATTTTTTTGATGCCGATAACAAACATAGAGAAAAAAATAAAAACACTTACTTGACTTGTCGTTATCAAAAAACAAATTGAACTGGTTGACTTTGTACTATTTAGTGATGATTTTTTTGGCAATTGTGAAAGTTATTGTAAATACATAAAATGGAGTGTGCTTTTAAAGATGTTAGAATATCACTTATAATGTTTAAATTGCCTTCTACAGAATGCTGATCGGTATGTTGTTTTAGAAAATAAGCAGTTTTAATGAGAAATTTCTCTACCTCTAAGTACTTCAAGAGGTAAGGTGAGTTGGCTATTATCTTGACATACAATTTTGTTGACAGCAGCACTCATTTCCTCTATTGATATAGACAGATTTTTAGATAAAAGACAATAAGGTTTTAGTGAGCTTGAGAAGCTTCATCAACATTAATAAAGTAGATTTTACAAAACTAAAATATATATTTACTTTAATTTCCCGCGTTAGACCAAGGCCTCTGTCAAGACAGTCATTGAATACAACACAACTACCCTAGGGGTGAAGTAGGCAGGTATTGCAAAGCATTTTTTAAGGTAAAATATAGAAAAATCACACAATTAATTACACATATGTTGGGCACGTAATGCTAGGCACAGCCTCTAAAAGTATAGTGTGTATGAGTACTGAGTAGTCACTGCCTATCAAAATAGAAGAACAAAATTTACCGGTGTATTCTTGGTTGGAACAAATCATTTTTCCCTCTAAATTGAATTCAATCACTGCTGCCTCAATTCACCTTCTTTTGGAAATGAAAAAACTGTCACCTTGGGTCCATTTTTATAATCCCTTCTACATTTGATAACACAACAGGTTGACACCATGTTTTCAATTAACTCAACACTATTGTACACAATTATTTAAAAGTCAATGTTCTCAAATAAGCGACTGAACTTAAACCAAAGCTTAAACATACTTTAATTACTATAGCACGTATCTAACTAAAACCATCCTACAACCCTTAGTCAATATTCAATAATGCTACCTACAAGTAAAAACTGTTTAGGTTAGGTAGAGTCAAAAGTTAGTCAAAGTAGAGGTAAGTAGGTAACAAAACAAAAACTTTAAAGGTTTGTTTGTTTACTTCAGGCAGAGTGAACATTAAAATTTCAGTTGTTTTTGATATTACTAAGTATTATCAGCTCTGACATTATAATAGATATTTGTGGAAACACACCTTGTACCAGAGCAATCAGTCCCTAACTATAAATTATAAGTATATAATTGTATCATGTAGAATACTTAGGAAGTATTGTGTAGTGTAGTAGGGTTAAGAGTCTATTTTCACGAATACAAGTCAATGTCCTTGCCATTAATACAATAAATTGCCTGTTTTGTATAAATTGTTCACTACAAATGCACAAATATCACAAATTTAAACATATTGTAAACAATTAATTTTTAGTAACACGTTTTATTTCGCCAATATTATTACAGCCACTCTTATTTCCGCCTTACACCTCCGCCAGTACAGTTATCATAATGACATAACACCATGAGTCAACTCTGCTAATCATACAATAACTATATCTACGCCTTATTTCTAATCTATCTATATACTCCGTATTATATAACACCGATTCGATTCTACTGCTGCGCCATTCGTTTTCCAGGGTTGTCACGTCCTCGACTATTTGAACGTCGCACGTCGCCTCTCCAAAATTTGCTTGTTACATTCGGCCATCCTGCAACAATTAATGCCCTCATTAATTTAACTCGCCAGTAAATCAACCAGATCTTATCGATCTGTGCATTCGCCATAACACCAAATCGCCTACACTAAAGGTTTCGCCTGCGGTTGCAACCTTACGCCTTTTATCGAATATCACCTTTATATTACGCCTTTGTCAGATTTCACTCGCCTTTAAATCGCCATAGCTCTCGCCTTTCGCCAACAGAGCATTCGCCATTTGCACCTCGCCAGTTAAACTCACTTGCATGCACCTTTCAACCTGACCATTCGCCCTTGGTATTTTACACCTCGCCTCGCCAAAAAGTCAGCAAACGCCTTGCTCGTAAACGCCAGCCCGCGACAGCAGTTGGAAATAGTATGCCTTGGGTACCCAAAATTCGCCAAACGCCTCGCTCAATTTGAGAATCGCCTCAGAAGACCGCAAAGTATTCGTCGCCTTCGCCCGCGCATGACCCTGGACTTCCTTGCCCCTCCAATTCCACAATATCGGTTGATGGACGCCGATATCTGTCAAAAGAGGAAAGAAAGCCAGTATACAAGTCGCCAGGGGAAGAGCAACCAAATGCCCTCGCATTCGCCTGTAGATCGAAAGGTAGACCGTCAATCAGACACGAAAGCACCTTTGTGCCTGAAAGCCCACACCTTTCGATCAACGCCATTTTATCATGATAATAATGGGTCATGGTTTCGCCGTCCAATTTAACCCTCGCTATCATCTCCTTGAGCAGCTGAGCAAAGTCATGCACTACTCTAGGAAACGCCTTCCTAAGAGCCGCCTTCCAGTCTTCCCATGATAGGTCATATTCATCGAGCCGATTAAACCAGCCCCTTGCTGCGCCTTGCAATTTCGCCTGCATAAAATACGCTCTCTCATAGTTCGACCATTCATGAATGTCGCCCAACTGATCAATTTTGCTCAACCACCTGACTACGTTACAGTCCCGGCTATCAGGATCGAAAGGGTCAATAATGTCGCCGCCTGCCCTTGCCCTTGACCCTATACAGCCCGAACTGTAAGCGGAGTGCGCCCTATCGCTACAAGCATGCTCTACTACCGCCTGAGGAACGCTCTCACCTGATTTTTCGCCCTTCTTGTTGCCCTTGGTACCGCCAGTACCAACGGTCGCCCTTTGTTTCGTCGCCTTTACCATTTCGGCCGCCTTTTGCTTCGCCGCCACAATCTACTGGATACTAGTTGCCAAACCGCTTTTCAACAGCTTATGTACCATGGAGACTGTTTCGTCTTCCATCGCCGAATCGCCTTCGCCGTGGTCACCGTCGCTTAATACCAACTCGTAATCGAGCTCTAACTCGTCACTTCTGCCTTCCTCCATAGGAAATCACTTGAAAAACGCCTTTTAAACACCAATGTCAATAAACACAGTTAAAATACGCCACAATTTTTTACAATAATCACTAGTTAATTAGCACACACTTGTTTATTATTATCGTCAATATCTGAGAAATCGCCAAATGTCAATCCACTGTCAAGGATAGCAACAAACGCCCGCCTTTTGTTATGAGTTTTTGTGATATCGCCACTCACAAAAAAAGAAGAAGTTGCCACTGCGATTTAACTCGCCGAAATCACGTATTTCACCGTTCTCCACAATCAATACCACAATACGTAGGTTATCCCGACTTCTGATCTGTAAACAATTAATTTTTAGTAACACGTTTTATTTCGCCAATATTATTACAGCCACTCTTATTTCCGCCTTACACCTTCGCCAGTACAGTTATCATAATGACATAACACCATGAGTCGACTCTGCTAATCATACAATAACTATATCTACGCCTTATTTCTAATCTATCTATATACTCCGTATTATATAACACCGATTCGATTCTACTGCTGCGCCATTCGTTTTCCAGAGTTGTCACGTCCTCGCCTATTTGAACGTCGCACGTCGCCTCTCCAAAATTAGCTTGTTACAATATATTATATTAAAAACACGAAATATATCTTTTACAGTATTTAGTTTTGGTCCCAACAGGGGTGGCCATATTGGCTACTGCTTATTTTAGTTTCACGGCCTTCTTGTCTAAAAGGTGATGATTAGAACATGAGCTTTAAAGTCGTAGGAAGAAAGGGTGTATTAGGCATATACCCTTATTGATTTTCATGCAATAGAAACAATCTGTTATCTGAAAATACAATGCATCCCTATTTACTTGGATCACACTTTCTTTTCCCTCGTTAGGGGTTTTCTAATGACTGCAAAATTCACAGCCATAGGGAACAACCACTATAGGAATGAATGGCTTTAAAGTACTGTAGACCATAATCATCTAAGAATTATATGTAGACATGATATATACCGTACTATTTTCTAATAGACGATTTCTGGATTACATTCACATTTATCTATCTAAGACTCACTTTTCCTTTTCCATACAATGATATTTTAATTTTGTTGATGAACACTGATTTGGCAGTTTAATTATTGATTTCATTATGCAGCTTGATCAACTTCATTCATCACGCCTTTAACTTTGGTTCATCTTATGGAATTTACTTGATTTGATAAACTTGATACTTTTACTCTCAGAGACTGCAGCTACTACGTTTTGTCCACCCATAATGGAGGAATTAATATGAACCCTAAAAAGTTGTAAATATTAGAAAATCCGCCCAAAGCTATATTTCAAAGGTACCCAGCTAGAATCTGTAATCAACTTCTCCATAATCTGAGCAACGCTCTATATATTCCCATGATTATAGCTGAGAAATTATCGGTAAGATGGAAAGGTCAAGGGAACTGCATTTTGTGAGATCGGTTCTGAATTCAAAGGATATAAGAAAGTTTCAGCTCAAGACACTATGTTTGTTTGCCAGTAAGCCTAAACTATCAGACTAACCCGAACTATCATAAGAAGTGAATATAACAATGGGACCAGACTGGTAGCTTATGTGAATGGAATATCCAACCCACCCTGCTTGATCTTCATTTAATTAACACTTATTCTATTAGTAGCACATAATTTGCATATAATATTTTCGTCATTGCGCAAAATAGCCACAACACCTCTACAAAAGGACAAAATTTGTGCTCGTGACGTCATTCATGTGCGCCTTTGCGAATTGGAGCAAAGATGTAGGAGGGGAGCTTGCGTGTGAAATGTGAATCACGATCGAAACGCAATTGGTTGCAACGTTGCCAGGCAACTAGGAGAGTAGCGAATATTAGGATGCCCGTATATAAAGAATGTATCTCTTACATTACAATTTCTCCAATATTGTAAAAAACATATTTCCATAAGATGTTCTTTCCTCTTTTTATAATGTGGTATTTCGTAATTTATTTATATAATTATCTAATACTACTATCTTGTTCGTGCACTTTCCTTATAGAGCCGGTGACAGCGCCTGAGACGATGCAACAGAAAGAAGAAGCAAAACAAACGACAAGCAATTAGTTTGCACAATTTCCGATAATGGCTGCAGTAATTTTTGTTATTTTCTTGCATTTTTCTGAAATTGGAACTATTTATGTGGTTTTAAAAGCGTTAAACCTGTACCTAATATTTCGTTGTATATTTAGGTAGGTATACAATTTATATTGTTGGGCGTATTTTTAAATACGTAAAACCATATATTTTGTATTTAAAAACCTGTTGTTGTTCGTGTTTAATTGTATGTTTCTCTCGGTTTCTGCGAGTTTTGTGGTAAGATACTTGTGTAATTATGCCTCAAAAGTGTTGTATTCCTGCTGTAATGAAAAGTATAAAGAGGAGCCCAAAGTTCATGTTTTTGGTTTTGCAAAGCAAGTTTAGTTACGTTATCTTAGAGAAATTTCAAACAGACCCTCTTGAAAATAGATTTGGTAAATACAGGCAAATGCAGATGGTCATTATCATAATTCTGTGCGACAATTATATGAGACAGAGAAGAGACATATAAATTAATCTATATTAACACTTCAGTTATGAATGTTAATAAGTTCTATAGCTACCTGATTATGAAAATTGCTCTCAACAAGACTTTTCCCAAATTTAAAACTATCGTCCCAAATTTTAATAAACACTGATTAATTTCAGGATATCAAACAGGTATTGTCGGTAATTACATATTTATGTGGTTATTGTTGCTATAATATAATGTTAAAAAAAACTAAAATGTAACAACTGTAAACAAAAATTGGTAAATGAAGAGCAAATTATTGTTGAGGACAATTTTGATCTCATCAATAAATTAAATCGTGGAGGACTTTTATATCCCCAAGGACAAGTTGTAAATGTTGTATCTGTGACTTACATAATCTTTAATAAGTTAATAAATGATTCTGTGGACATATTTCTAGAAACTTATAATAGCGGACATATTTCTAGAAACTTATAATAAAAGATTGTTCATGCTTCACGTAATTTTGGAATATTGTATTGGATAAAAACATGTCTCACATTTCGATGAATGCATAATGGAAAAGGCGTTTTAAAAATAATTCTCAAAAGTATTTCCAATAACCTCTTAAAAAATTATTGGGCTAAAAACAGCGACCATTAAAAAAAGAAGAAATACAAAAGGAAACTCGTTACATTAACGCATTAATACATAAATATTTTTTATAACTAAACATATCTAATTTGGGTTTCTTTAAAAGCTTAGTGTATTTTCATGGCTTGTGTTCTATAATATATAGTTTTTATACCTAAACACTCACTTAAACACAATGTTAGGCTCGATGTTAGGTAAATGACATTTGAAACTGCATAATATGCATACCTAGGTACATTAAAGTATATTTTTATCGAGTTTTTTTTTATTATTCTAAGTAATAATAATTAAGAGAAGGCGTGGAATAGTTCAGTATATGCAATTAGGTGTAATAAAAATTTTTTCAGTAGTATATAAAAAATATATATTATGCATAAATACATATCCTAAATTTTAGCACAGGTGTGTGCATTTAATACTACACCTAGCATTAAATCAAAACTCAAACAAAACTTTTGGGATTTGTCAAGAAGTCTGTCATATAGCTAGCTTTCTTTAAAATAAACTAACTGTTGGTAATTTTCATAAATGATATATGATTAAAATTGCACGGCCTACATCAATGACGTCACACGACAAGCACGAAGACCTTGCTATTAAGTGGGTATTGAAAATAGTCATTTTCCAAATAGCTTTCATATAATAGTTCACACGCAATCTACCTCACTATAATAATGTTTTTACCTAAAATTTAATTCAGTAAAGCCCTGTTAAATTAAAAAGCTTCTCTTGAAAAAACAAAAAAAGCCCTAATGACATAATGATTACCAACGCAAAACCAAATAATGTTGTTTTGTTTCCTGTCGTCATCGTTTCACTTATACCCGATGTACTGTTACAAAAAATCCTTCAAAATCTCCTTTTTAAATTAATATAACAAAATACATAGAGCGATTTCAATTTAATTTTCTCTTAAAAAAAATATATTTCATAAAAAGATATTTCAGAATTTCATTTAGAGCTTCGGGAAACTTCGCTTTTAAAATTTTGCCATGTATATTTTATTTAGATTAAAGGATTTGCGTTGGCACCCCCCCATTTTTATCTCTTGCTGACAGTTAGCCGGATTTCATTTATTATTAAACAGGGTTTTTCGCAACGTTGTAAATCCCCATCCGAGGGATAATATTTTCTGACTGAAATGAAGACAAAAACACCAAAAAAGGCGTTGTATGTCTCTTTAATTAACAAATCACCCGTCCAGAGAATGCTACAATATGGATGGTCTGGATATTCAACTCAAAATACAATAATTAAAACTTACTTTTTGCTTAGATTTCAGATGCTATGCCACCGCATACTAATACCTGACATGTATAAATCGTCGCTTTAGAAATGTACATGTATTTTTGATTAGAATATAATACGTATTATAATATTAAGTGCAAAGGTAAATACTATACGGCCACATACGTATCTTTCGTAGGATCAAAGTGCGCTTACTTCTTCTCAAGGAAGACCGTAAATCTAACCCGAGTCAGTTGAATGAAAGAAATAAAAGGACTTTTACGTCTTTCAGACTATTGGGTAGGTGTAACAATGGTTTAGACGTATAGCTTTTAGGGAATTTCGTATTTTTATGTTCGACAGCTGAGTCTCGGTCTATTACGAATGGTAAAAGGTAGAGGAAATTATTTTGTGGGACCCTTTTTAGGTGGAATAGTTCTCTAAACTTTATAGCTTTGATGTCTTGATAGAAATTCAGGAAGATAAATTATTTCGTGTACAGTTGCAGTTTAAGTACAAAATAAATAGTATTGGACTTACTTAAATAATACGTTTTGGCAATTCTTTCAACCAAAAAATCTAAAAATCTACTGCTACCCAAACTAACTCAAACAACAGTTTACAAACAGTTTACTCAAATATAATCAAGTATATCAAATCAAATATAATTTTATTCGCCATACAAATTTTTACCAAAAATTATAGAAACTTATGTGGCTAGTCAGAACATCTAAAACTATATAAATTACTTAGTTGCGGGATAAAATAGACTAAGACAAATAAGTCCTGCTTCCGACGAAATAAAATAACATTGCTCAATGAAAAATTATACGTAAATAGACAGACATATCAAACAGCTTTCTTTCTTAGAAATCAAGGTAATTTTCCACGGAATAAAACGTATTAGCCATAATTAAAAACTGCCTTAATTCAGTCCTGAAGTATTTTTTACTTTCACTACCAATCAGTGTCCCAAATTTGTTAAAACATTTAATGCCCATGTAAAGTGGAGAATTATGAGATACTGTCGTTCTACAAAAAGGGCAGATGCAGATTTAAACAATTTCTGGTATTGTATTGATGAATAAGTTTTTCTTGTGTTTCTTATCATTATCTTTAATGTACATTACAAGTTGAAAGATGTACAAATGGCAAAGTCATAATTCCAAGCTTGCGAAACAATGGCTTGCAAGATACTCTTCTAGATTCATTATTCATACATCTTAGAATTTTCTTCTGACATATAAAAGCTTTTTGTATATGGGCTGAGGATCCCCAACAAAGTAGACAATACTGAACATGGGAGTGCACAATGCCATAATATAACATCATCAGGACACTAATTGATACAGTATTCCGAAGATTCCTTATAACACAACACGAGACACTCAGTCCTTTACATATATGGGCAATGTGAACTTCCCAGGTTAACTTTTGGTCCACATGTACTCCAAGGAGCTTAAAGGCATTAGTGCTATGCATGGACTTTCCTCCTAACTTAATCAGCAAGTCATAGTTTGTCACCCCAGTCTTTGGAAGAAAGCTTAAAATGCATAAAACAGGTCTTTTCAGCATTAAGTTTTAGGCCACTCAATGAGCAATATGTCTGAAATTCCTCCGAAGTAGCGGAGAAACAGTCTCCACACGCCCATGCTTTACTAACATCGTTGACTGATCAGTCAACGCTAACATGTTCGTATCATCTGCAAAGAACACTTTCAGATCTGGGGAAAAGCAAAATGATTCAAGGTCATTGACAAAGATGATAAAAAACAATGTCCCTACTATTCGTGATTTAAATACTATTCAGTTATCAAAATACGTTAATTTTATTTATGTCTACAACAAAACCGACTGACGTTCTTATTCACAGTTCTGCCGACAACTGTCTGGAGCAACTCTGCATGTAGATTAAAACTGCAGATTCCTGTAGATTGGCGACCTCTGGTGATTAAACAAACTTAATGCGCAATGCCTGCTAATTAGCGTTTTAAGATCCTTTACAGTCATATGCCACTATGCTATATTAGTCGCTTCTGATTGGTGGATTAACGTCACTTTAGAGTACTGTTAACTCTCCACGCATGACCCTCCGCTTGCTTCGCTCGCTCCGGGACGCAACCAGACAAAACTAACTGAAACTAATCAAAATTTACAAAAAGAAACACACATAACCTTAAAAAAATAAAGGAAACACGTCATGGCCCCGACGGTAATTGAACGCAAATCGTCTACGTTCCAAACGCAGTTTCTGACCACTGGGCTAACTAGACCTGGTGGAACCAACTGACTTGACCGCAGATAAAGTGCAAGTGACGTTAATCCACCAATCAGAAGCGGCTAATATAGCATAGTAGCTTATGACTGTAAATGATCTTAAAACGCTGCTAATTATATGCGCGTGGTTTGAATTTAAGGTATACGAACTTGTTGGAGAGGGACTGAGAGAAAATGGTTGTAGATGAAAGAAAACGATTTGCATTTTCAACTACAGATGGTACCAGTGGTACAATTTCGGTAACTCTTAGGATGGTACCATACTATAATTCTTTCAAAGTTCAGATGGTCAATAACCTGATTTTCATTTGTTTCTATCCCCTAAACAAATATCTTTACGGATATGGTATGATTAGGCTTAAAATGTCATGTATATTCCAAAAAAAATACTATTTGAAATAAGAAAGTTGCTGTCAGCCCTGGCTAAACTAAACACCCTGTATATTACAAAATATGTAAACAAGCTATGTTCTAAACATTATTTTATTTTAAAACTTTCTTCACATCTCTTGCACTTTCTAAGATAAGGTATAGGCCCATGTTATGTTGCTCACCATGTACATGTGGACAGTTTATACTCAACTCACTATTTGCCAAAACTGCTCAAGAAGCAAAATCGAAAACTTATATCTGAAGTCGATAAGGAACAAATTAGACTTAGTGTATATATGCAAATATTACTGCCAGCGTCTCTCTGCAGCTGGTTTGTCAGTTTTCTTAAAAATAGATATCTGCACATTGCAGTTGATGGACACATCTCAGGCACATTCACCATTAATGCAGGCATGCCTCAAGGTGCAATACTTTCATCAACTCTGTTCGTCATCTATCATATTGACCTGTTGACCTAACCCAATAATCCTG
Organism: Pissodes strobi; assembly: GCA_016904865.1. NCBI lineage: Eukaryota > Metazoa > Arthropoda > Insecta > Coleoptera > Curculionidae > Pissodes > Pissodes strobi. The sequence goes on along the minus strand of JAEQML010055038.1, from coordinate 20,375 downwards.
TTTACAGTTTTGCAGATGACAGTACCCATGCCTCCCAATTTAGGCCTGAAAAACCTTTACCAACGACAGAGACCTGTCACCGGGGACAGGAGCAGACAATTAATCAAGATCTGGAGAAAGCTCGAACTTAGGGCGATAGAAATTGGGTCCAATTCAATGCAGCAAAAACACAAGTAGCCACGTTTACCAAGAAAGCCAATATGGCGGGCCGAAACATCATTATGGCAGGATCGACCATTCCGTCATCCTCGTCAATCAGACTATTGGGTGTTTCGGTCAACATCTCATCCCGCCCCCAGGAACGCCTGTCAGACAGTCACGACAGAGGGCAAGAGCGCAGCCCTTCGTCATACAACTGGAAACGCCTAGAACGTCGCTTTACAAGGACTCCTTTGTCTGGAGCACTGTATCACTGTGAAACTCACTCCCAGGACATCTGTTTCCCCCTAATTACAACCTACAATTCTTCAAGAACCGCGTCAATCAACATCTTCGCACACACACCGCTCATCGAGTACCATCCCTTTAGTGTGTGTGCCACTGCCATAAAAAAAACATAAAGGTGCTAGATCTCTTAAGAAATGTATATTCTATAAAATTAGAGAATTTAAGCTCAATGGAAATGTATGTTGATGAAGTAATGACTCTGTCTCAACAGCTGTTATCCATAGAAAAACTACTGGAAAATACGTTTTGGGCGCTATTATTTTTCAGGGTTACAATAGAATATGAATGAGCCGATGGTTATGGTCCTTGAAAATTAGAGCATTGATATAACATCGGACTTCCTGAAGACTAAATTGCTACAATATAAAAATGGTCAAATAGTGACAGTGCATTCGCCATGGAAAATAATACAAAACTTCCATGGTGGTAATTTCGCAAATAAAAATGTCATTACAAGAATCAGAAGACGAGATCTTTAGATAAAAATAGTTCTGAAGAACTGAAGAACAAAATTATGGTAAAATTAGAAAAAAGCCCTATTGGCTACAGCTTTGCGCGTCAATAATGTTCATGATTCAGTATGGTATATTGGTAGTAGTCTTTCTTCTCGCATGACTGGAAATAGAGATCTTCTTTCGGATCAAAAAAGTGAAGAATTGGGGCAGGATATGTTTTTGACAAATAACTCAAAACTCACTGTGAATGGAACTCACTATGGTACTGAAATAAAGGTATCCTAGATTAAATATATTTCAAATATTTCAATAAACTTGGTTTCTGTGAATTCAATAGTCTCAAAAGGACATGTTGCATTTTTTTCACAGAAGGCTGCAAAATAAGTAGTAAACATGAGTGTGGATTAAGGGAGAACATGCAGCTACTGCAACGAATGTCGATAATCGATGTAAGTTGAATGTTGTGACAGAGCTTGTGAATATAGCAAAATTACAAGATTCTCAGATGCTTTGGCCTAGGCGCTTAAGACATCTCAATCACTAAAGTAAGGATTTGCTGAAAAGGGTTAAGCGACAGGTGTATTGTATACTGAGAATAAAAACTTAGTATATTGCATGAAAGCTAAACAAGCTAAGAAGCCTTTTGCTTATAAGAAAAATGAAGGAGTTGCGCCAAAAAAACTTGATTTAACTCATTCAGACATTGTAGCCCCTATGGAACTGGAATCGTTGGGCGGCAAAAAATACATGTTAATCTTGATTGATGACAGCACTAGAAAAACATTTTATTATTTTCTGGAAAATGAAAGTGAGGTTCCGGGTGTATTTAAAGAAATCTGCAGAATGGTAGAAAATGAAACCAAGGGGAGAATAAAGGTTTTGAGGACCAACAAGAGATGACTGCAATGAGTGTATAAAAAAGTCTCTCAAAGGTCGTGGTATTAAACACGAAGAACAGTGCCATGTAGTCCTCAGAAACAGGTAGGAGCTGAGCGTTATAATCACACACAATGTTTATTGACACAAATACTCAGAAACAGATGTGGGCAGAAGCTGCTATTTACCTTCTGAACTGTTCACCAACAAAGAAAATATATCACGTCTGCCATCAGAAAAAAAAATCTTAACATTTTGGAATGCTCTGCTTACCTTCTCGTAACTGATATTAAAAGCTGGGCGACATAAGCAACGAATATATATTTTTGTTGGATATTCTAAGATAAGTGTTGGGTACATGCATTTAGACATGAGTAACCGTAGTCTGAAAATAGCCAGATATGTTGTGTTTTCAGAAGACAAGTTTTCACACAATCCTATATTAAGTGTTCCTATTGCACCGACTATATCAGAAGCTGCTTCCTTGAGGAAGTTGCCAGATGATGAAGATGCTGATCATGACTTAGGCTTCTCATCTTGGAGAGGAAAATAGGGAAGTGATAGTAGGTGAAGATGAAAATGAAACAAGAAAATGAAACAAGTAAGAAGGAATGTGAAAATCATCTAAACATGTGCATACTGATTGTATTACTGACTAAGATTAAGATATTGCTGTGCAAATTGTATCGAATGAGTTAGAATTATTGAGCATTTTTGAAGCATTGGCAAGTACCACAAGTGTCAAATGGTAAGAAGTAATTAAGATTGAGCTTGATGCATTCAATGTAGATGGGGCTTCGGAATTGGTTGATATACTTAATAACAAATACATTGTTAAAAAAAGGAAATTTTTAAAATCAATAGCGACCATAATGAGGATATAGCAAAATATAAAGCCAGACTTATTGCAAGGGATATACTCAAAAATATGGTGTAGATTATTTAGAAACTTTTTCACCTGTTATCAGATTTGGTAATGTGAGATTATTACCGGCGGAATTACACTTTGACGCAGACCAGTTACATGTAGTAGCTGCTTTCTTAAATGGTGGTATTGATGAGAAAAGTCCTATGGTCGCAGATGTTAACTAAGTCATTAGGTGAGGAAAAATATAAAGTCTGTTATGAAAAGTTAAATTTGAATTAACAAAAATGAAGTATATTTAACCATATTTCTCATCATCTGAATAATTTCTAATCATCTGTAATTATTGTGCATTTAAATTTTTTTGCATTACTTTGTTGTTGTTTTTTAATTGTTTTTGAAAGCATCTTAAATATTAAGAGGGAATATTGCATATTTAATATTTAGGCTGCTTTCTAGTTCTCCTAATATGGAAGTTATTAACTCACACATTTGGCAATTTCGCATAGGTATCCTAATTTCAATGGTTTCAGGGAACGAGATTGTTTACATTATAATATTTCCTCTTAAGTTACCACTGCTCATACCCTGTGAAGTGTGAAGTAGTAAAAATTTAAAGTTGATCGCTATTTAGATATTGTATTCCCTCTACGCTTTATTTTTGATTTCAAGATTTACGAATAGAAATAAATTACATTGCGACCTGCAACGTCAGTATCTGACAATTAATATAACTTCAACAGTGTTTTATAAACATAAGGCTTTAGAATAATTATGAGAACGTGCTTCGATCACCAATAGTGGCGACCCGTGAGTCCCCACCAATAAATAACGATAGCATTTCATGATGATATAGGGTGATTAATAAGTTATAGTATGGCTTAATTTGTAACTAAATTATTAATTACCGTGTATCATACAGTAATGAGTTACTTGAAAATATAGGTTGTCCGATTTGTAATATCATTAGCGTTTAGAGAAAAGGTTGTTTAAAATTCGTTCAAATTTAAGAATTAAAATTGTTTTGAATTTTTATGGAGAAACTTAGCGCCTTCCTTCAATTTACATAAGGAAAATTAGGATTATAGTTTTTGTAGATGTTGTAAATTATTAAAATGTGTATACTACTAAATAATTATTATCCTGCCTCAACCGAACGAACTTAGGTCGAACCCCAACAAGGTAGGGGTGGTTATCTTTACAAGGAAAAGGAAGATGGAGGAAGTCTTTCCAAACATCGCGTTAGATGGGACCCCTCTTGTGGCTATGAAATGCATTAAGTATCTGGGTGTCTGGTTGGACTCAAATCTAACCTTGCAGGAATATATTTGGCTCGAGATCGCGGGGCTCTCAGTGCTGTGTGGGCTTGCCGCAGGGCGCTAGGGGGGCCCTGGGGACTTGGGCCGAGAACTATGTTGTGGATCTATATGACGATGATTGCTTCGATGCTCATGCACGGGGTGGTCGTTTGGTGGCCAGGACCCATGAAAACGGCATCCAGACTAGTGCTGGACAAATTGTAGCGATTTGAATGCCTCTATATCAGGGCCATGATGACGGCACCCACAAGGGCCCTGAAGGCGCTGGCGGGTTGGCGTCCGTCGGCGGACTGGGTGGGGCACGAGGCGGCTAAAGCGGCCATGAGATTGGCTGTCGCAGAAAAGTAGAGGGACAACGGCCCTTACCATTGCTACTGCGGTCTATGCCGGGGCTTGTCTGGGAACCTAACCATCCCGGGTATGCCAGATGACGTGATGGTGCCTGAGATAGGCTACCACGAGGGACTAAACTTCCTCTTCCCTACGAAGGAAGATTGGATGGAGAGAAGGATGGGATCCTGAGATGGACTAGTCTGGTTTACAGACGTGTCCAGAATGGGAATAATGTCTGGAGCTGGTGCGTACTGTGAGGCCCTAGAGCGGGAATTAGCCACCTCACTGGACGCGTAAACTACAGTTTTCCAAGCAGAAATTGTTGCGATCACGATGGAGGTCTGAGAGTCATTAAGGGTCAATATCGGTGGCAGAAGGATTTTCTTTTGCTCCACACTCATGGCGCTGACGTCGGTCCGCACGCGCTCCTTGTTGATAAGGGAGTGTAGGAGCTGGCTAATTCAACTTGCAAAGCATAAAGAGGTTACGCTGGTGTGGGTAGCGTGACACGAGCCCGCTAACGCCTTAACCAGAGAATGCTCCGCACGTAGATACTTAGGGCCTGATCCCTGTGTGGGGATCGCCCAAAGTGTTCGCGAAAGAGCTGGAGGCCTGGACGGAGGGTCGGACCGAATACATATGGCGGACAGCTCCGGCGATGAAACAGACGAAGCTCATGATACATGGGCCCACGAAGAGTCTCACCAAGAGGTTGATGGGCCTACCTAGGAAAGAATACAGCGCGCTGGTAAGATTCTACACAGGGCACTGTAGGCTTAGACAGCACCTGACACTGCTGAGGATTGCAAAGGAGGGGGAGTGTAGATCATGCCTGGAGGACGATGAGACCCCATACCATCTACTTACGAAATGTCCCGCCTTTGCGTCGGCAAGATTCAGAATTTTTGGCGCGACGCCGACATTCTATAGAGGTTCTCTAATGCGGACTGGACGCACAACGGGCCCAGTTGGTGGCCTAAGTCTACGGCCCGTTAGGGGCCACCCCTTCTGTTACTGATAGTGATACTCTGCCTCAAGTTCGAACTTGAACTTGAACGTAAACATACAATGTAAACTTATAAACAACACAAGCGATAATGAGTTTTAATTTGCAATGGTCAGCAAATTTTCTAAAATAAAGTTTCGAGCGCACCCTCAGTCTGGCAGACTTTGCGTCATGCCTAATCCGTTCATCCAGCGAGTGACCATATACCAACATACAGGTGCGGTTTTCTCTGGATGTGCTCGAATCTCAAACTGGAGATCAAATCCAACTCTGGAGGGGCCATCTCTGGTTTGAGTCGCCTAAACCTAGTTTCTGTCCCAGTGCTCATTTGTAAAGCAACTTTCGGTAACCCCCCTGGGTGCTCCTTCTGAAGTAAACTAACTAAAATAAAACTGTTGAAGATCGGAGTTAAAATAACCTCACAGTTAAATCTGTCAAGTGGCTAAAGTGAACTAAGCTCTAAGTGAAATCAAGTTAAACTTGTCTGTTGTTACAATGCTAGAACTGCTTAAATTAAATAGCAAAAGCTAATTATAATTAAAACACAACTCTACTAGACTTAGAATTTCACGTATAATCCAAAAATGAGAAAATTTAGAGGGTGTTCTATTTGAAGTAAGAAAGTTGCTATCAGCCCTGGTTAAAATAAAAGCCTTATTGTATATTACAAAATATGATAAATCTAAAACATGCTGTGTTCTAAAAACTTGTGCAATTAAACCTTCTTTATATCTTTTATACTTTCTTGGATAGACCCCATCATATTTTACCCACTGTTTACACGCATTGTTCTGCTTATTATTAAAGGTTCGTCACATTTATTATTATTAACTAGTAAATAGCAAATACGGACTTCATAAATCTAATAAGTATTTAACACTAGCATCATGCCTAAACCTATATACCTATACAAATTATAAACCAAACCGTTAGGTATATCCTGCCAATTGATGCCTTAAAACTTTCTGCGATAAAATTTAAATGACAGTAGGTACACAAACCTCATAAACTAAATTTTTACTCAGTATATTTCATTACAACCATTTCGGTTCTTAATTTTCACTCCAATATTTGTTTCGTCTAACAGTCATTCAAGTACTTTAACGGCCACATTAAAAACTCCAAATTTGTCTTTTTACTGCTTCGCCCTGTAATAAATTTTATTGGGGGAGTTTTAGTAACTGTATTGCCTCATTTACCAGTTTCCTTATGTAAAACATAACAATAATGCTCTAGGTTAATAGAATTTTCTATTTTTTTAAGTCTCTACTTAATAATGTTTAAATTAAATCTTTGCAAAATTGTGAAGTAATATATTTTAATGCATTATCTTTAGTTCGGTACGAAGCATATTATCGCACTAGGGTTACAAAATAAAAAATGAGATAAAAAAACGTCGTATTTAATGGTAACTGTATTTTGACAACTTTAATTAATAACAAGAGAACATGCCTTCTAGTGTGACAGAAATGAAAGAAATAAACAATTTAATAAACTAGTTTCCACGCTCTTTGAATGCCTAGGGTTGCATAACAGGTTTAGTTTTTACAGTGAAAATTAAAATTTGCCATATTTGTTGCATACTATACTAGGTACCTATTAGTTATTTAGCATCTAAACATTATTCTTCTGCTGGGAACCCAACAGAACTTTAAGGAGATCATTTGTTGATACATATTTAGAGATTTATCGCGAAGATTTATTTTCTTGCCAGAACTTGAATCTATTTGCAAACTTTTTGGCTACTTCTTTCGATGCAGGTTTACAAATAGAGAGTGTTTACTTTGATTTTCCAAAGACATTCGATTGAGTAGACCATCGCATAATGATTGATAAATTGGAAATGTGTGTTATTCATGGTTCATTTTTAAGAGTTACCGTGTCTTCTCTGGAATATTACAGGGTTCCCATCTGGGACCTATTTTATTTATGCTTTTCATCAATGACTTGGGTGAGAGTTTTAAGAATTGTCGATTCCTGTTTTTTGCGGACGCATTATATCCAGCACAAACGACTGCTACTTACTGTAGATTGATATCGACTGTTCGACCTCATGGTGTCAGTGAGGCAAATAGAAGGGAACTGAATACTTCGAAGTGTAAAGTCATATCATTTAATAAGAAAAACATCCCATCTTGAATTCCTATCCCTATCATCGATGGCTGCAAGCTTGAGCGAGTGAAGACGCTTAATGATCTTAGTGTTTTGTTTGACGATGGGCTGAGCTTTGAGTGTCACATTGACAGGGTCATTTCTAAGGCATTTAGGATGATTGGAGTCATCACGAGACAGTGTTCTGACTTTGGAAACCTGAAAGTGTTGAAGATTTTGTATTTTTCGTTGGTTAGAAGCCATCATGATTAGTGCTGCGCAGTATGGTCACCATTCTGCACAACACAATACATATTACGAGAAATGAAAGGGTGTAGAGGAAGTTGGTAAATGTATTCTCATTAGGGTTAGTGTAGACAAATCGATACTATACAACGAGGGGCGGTTACCAGTGGTTTCCTTTCAGACATTGCAAGATCACTTAAGGTTGCCATCTCGTAGCACGAAACAATTGCAATGTTTACCTAACATTGGCAGAAACGAAATAATACCCAGATTTATGGTTGAGTATAGTAAGTATTTACATTTGACTATAATTGCAGTCCATTACTCTTTCAAAATATAGTAAGATGGCTTCTCGGTTGTTGTCCGTGGACATCCCTGAGCCTGTTATATTTAATAAATTATGCTGTTCATATTGTTTGTTATTTTTTATGTGTCTTGTATATTTTTTATACATTATAGTAGATACTTAATCCTAGCATAGTGTTGTATCATTTGGAGCTCTGGTATGTTGTGTACTTTGCATGAATAAATAAATAAATTAATTAATCAATTTATATGCAATACTCAGACTCAAGAATTCAGCTTATAGAAGAGTAAGTATGGTCAGCCAAACCCAAAATTGAGTTGCCAAGCTCAAATGCCGGTGAAGCGCAGGACGAAAACTCTCTTTTTTCAACGTCAAAAACGTTCCGAGCGATGACTAATTTGTGTGTTTCGAGTCAAAACAGAAGATGTAAGGAGCCGGAAATATTTATTGCGTTATGTTATGCACCTCGGGTTGAGTGCCTTATCAAAACACTTTGGATTTACCACCCTCCATCAGTTAATTGGAAACATAAACTTGTCTTCAGTTGTTTTTGGGGATAAATATGGGAGCATACTCGCATCGAATGGGATATTTTTATAATTTATATTGCTTTACGAAGTTCTTAAGAAAGTAGTCAAATATTTGTGCCCCCTCGTTTGTGTGCGGCTTAGCGATCTCTGTGCTATTTACCTAACACCTTGCATGTAAGTCATATTAAATACCAGGTCAGAATATCTTCAATTTTTAAAAAATGGATATCCTTTTAAACTATTCTTCTTGAGATATTATACTAGTTACAATATTTTCTTCAAGGAACAGAAGCATTTTGAATTTGTCACCATTATCCGAACAACACGGGATATAAGCCTCATTTCGATTATTCTGAGAAAAAGCAATTTTAATATTTTCAGCAAATCCTGAAATCATAAATAATAAGCTACGATAATGGTTTGTAGATATTTATTAGGTCAATATAGGTATTTCATGTTAACATGTTTTGAATTAAAAATATAAAAATAATTTTCGAAAAAAGTGTGGCTTGTGACTTTTATGTATGCAAGTATTGTATTAGCTTAGCTATTTTAAACAACGGCACTATTCTTAGTGAAACAAAAAATATACTTAAACCTCAAAATAACAATAAAACAGTGAAATAAACGTTTCACGTTCCATATACCAGTCTGGAGGTTCTTTCAAATCGCCATCAATATTTTCTCGCTCTAAACTTTTGATGGTACTGGCCCAGGTACTGGTTCACTTCCTGTGTTATCAGTAAGTTCCAGGTAATACTGCTGATACATAGGAGCCTACAAGAGGTATGTATTTAAGCAATTTTTTATTTTCAGCTATTTCTTCTGCACTCAGTTTGAGACGTTGTTGCTATTTTTTTCGGTAGGTTCTGAAGGATATAAACCATTTAGCTTCTGAATATGCCGCGCTTTCCGATGTTAACTTTTTTAAAAGCTATTTCATAGCTTCATAGCAAATGCTTGATAAATATTGTATTAGGAAAGTTGCAGACGAATTAAAAAAATCGTATTTGGCTAAATTTTATGGGTTCCTTGTCATCTGTTTGGAATATGGGATATTTGGCCCGCCTCATCCCGCCCCAGCTATGTCTGTCAAACAGTCACGAAAGATGGCAAGAGCGCACCCGTTCATTGGACAACTGGAATCACCTAGAACGTCGCTTTATAAGGACTGCTTTGTCTGGCGTACTGCATCGCTGTGGAATTCACTCCCAAGACATCTGTTTCTACCAAACTACAACCTACAGCTATTCAAGAACCGTATCAATCAACATTTCCGCACAGACACCGCTCGTCGAGTGCCATAGGATCTCCCTTTAATGTGTGCGTCATTGCCATAATTGTATTTGAAAAGACAAGAAATCTTCCTGTTTCATCTTCACAACCCTGAAAGGGTTTAGTCGATTACCCGTAGAAACAGCTTCGTACCACTGTTGAGGACAATAAACCTGCCTCAGATGCTTTTTCTGTTTTTCAATCACGGCAAAATCTCTATCAGATGTATGTATTCCCAGATACCAGAAATCGACGCTCTATTGTCTTGTACGTTTTCTCGCGTCCTAACTGTATCCATAACAACATGAGCAAACAATTTTTATTTTGACCTCCAACGTTGTCTGTATACTTACATTATCAGATCCTCCTGTCCTGTAGTGGGTCGCGATGTTAAATGCTTTAGTAGAGAACTGATCACCTCCTCACTGCCTCGCTTTGCAATATCCTCAGTCCACATATACGCATTGTGGCCTACCCATCACCACAGTTGTGTGCACCAAGGTTGTAAGTCCACGCCTTAAGTAAAGGAGTAGGTAAAGTTTGTTGCAGATCGAAAATAATCACTATTTTATTATAATTTAATCTAGCATCTTCAGTTTCTCATTTCAAATCGTTCTGCATAACAGCCGCTCTTCTTTGGTGAAGTTCAACTTAAGTGTGGGCAAACCGCGAACTGTTTTCATTCAAAAAGATTATTATGCTCATTGCAACTGGTACAGGTAATTTGAAGCCAATATTAAACTTTGAGTAGAATATGCGTCTGTTACAGGTTCCGTTTTTGTTTTGTCTCCAGAGCACATAGAAATCTTTGTAAAGAATCAAAATATTAATATCTTGGTCAAGATATACTTTATCGAGATTCTTTTCGCGACTGCAGTGACTCATATATTTTGGGATAGACTCGATATGTTCAAAGACTGACTTCAGTTGCTCTTCCAATATTTTATTTGGTTGGTTGTAATGCCCCCCCCCCCCCCCCCTGGCATCTGGTTTTGCAGTAGATCGGCCCTATGAAATTTGTGCCGTCATATTACAAACCGCTTCAGCGAAATTTGCAGTCCATGCACCGCCAAAAATTCTTTTTTACTCACTTCAACATCAAGCCCATTTATTTTAACATCATAAACCAACGGAATGGAAGTGATAGAAGAGAATAAGCATGTGTTTTATTTCTCTTTGTTCAAAAACCATTTGAACATGTTTTCAAATCTAGCGATTTAATTCGTATTTATTAGTATTCCACGCCACTGGAATGCCGCTTAAAAACTCTCGGCGACACTCTTAGTGCATCTCTTGTCACACCGTTTATCAATCTGCATCAGTTTAGCTAGATAGTTAAAAGCAGAACGGCTTCGAACAATACAATCCACGTATTTTGAACCACAAGTCAGGGTCAGCTACAAGCAGAACGCATCTGGCCAATCAGTGCTTCCTCCAGCGACCGCCAAAACAGTCAATCCAGGGTATTTTATAATTTTAGGGTCCCTAAAATTACAATCTATATTAATCGAATTTTATAAAAAAAACAGTCAGCAGATTTCGACCAGGTTTGTGTTAAAAGTCATAATTTTAGACACCGCGGTGATGTTAGTTAAGTTTTTGCATAACTTCTCTATATTTACAATATTTGCCCTTTACGGAAGGGATTTTTCAGTAGTGGGGATAAGTTCACGCGCCAAGGGAGAAAGAACGCGTCCTCATCTTCTTGAAAAGACTTGTTCCCCGACTCTCTCCCAAATAAGTTGCGATATTACGCGCTCCCCGTGGCACTCGGCCATGGAATATTTGTTCCCCGAATCGCACCCAAGTAAGCCGCAACAGTACGCGTTCCCCGTAGTACTCTGTCTTGGAAGTGAACTAACTTGTTCACGAACCACTATCTCTCAAAAGCCGTAAGGTAAACGGCGTTTTTGACACTCGGCCAATATTCTCTCTACTTTATTATAATATAAAGTTTCCCATAAGTGCTATTTCCATTTCTCGGAATATAGCCTATGTATTTCTAGCATAGCGTCTTTTATAATCCATTTTGTTGCGTGTATTAAAACGGCATTTCTACAAAAGCATCCCTGTCATGCTCTCTTCTTAAATTGAAGTTTTCTTTTCACATTCACTGTGATGCTTTCCAGTGTAAATTACTCTGCAAAGTAAAATAACAACCAACACAAGTTATTTATGCATACTACTGCATATTCTCAATTCAATCCAGCTTAAGTCATTCTTATTTGCAAGAAATTAAAGTACATAGTATATGGAAGCTAAAGAGAGACTTAGGAGGTGTTTAGTGACTTTCCCTGTGTTTGAAGATAAACGGCTCAACGATTAAACTTTTTTCGACATTGGTGAATATATTGTACATAGTAGCTTATTGTGGACATTAAGGTAATATTTATCATTTTATTATTACTTGTATATTACTGTATTTCATCTCAGCGTGATCTCAGTTAATTAATCACATTGAGTGGTTCCGTACGCTACCATACAGTTGCTTATAAAGGGCTTAAGTCACTACTGATGCAAATTTACCATTAAATCGTCCATCGATTCACTTCTAGATGATTCACCACTCCCAACATAATTCTTATCCATTATGGATTCATCTGAATCGCAATCTGATTCATAATTGAATTGAATGCGATTGCGATTGAATTTGTCACTATTTCACTCGCTTGCTCGCTGGGGAGCGGTCATGATGATTTTTGTGAGGCTTATGACTTGCTATAATTAACTGACGTTATATTAAATTTTCGAAAAAGAACTTGTTTAATCAGTGGTCTCACATGTTAGCAAATAATCAAGGCAAAAAGGTACAGAGGCCGGTAGTAGGTAAAACCTCATTTTAAATTGAAATGTGAACCCCTTGTTGCCCCATGGTCTCCGTGACATTTCCTAACAACACTGAATTTCCTGATAGAGGTCGGCCCTACGTATTTTTCAAGGGAACTACATTTTATACGTATAAAAATTTTATTCAATTTGGGAAGTTATTTAGCAAATTGTGTTCTTTCATTTATATTTAATCGATATATTTAATACCTTGCAAGATGGTCTAATTTAGAACACCACAAATATATATATTGTCTCGGCAGGCATTAATTAACCTGCCGAGACAATATATGAAACTTGCAACTACAAAACTGTATTAGCACCAACTTCCCTACCAAATATCTCTATATATCCCCTTAAAAAAATTCTTTAAGCCCCAACAAAATTTAAATTCATCGCCAAGATCGAACGGTATTACCATCGAGACACTCCAGTGCGCGTGTTCCCGCGGGATTACGACGAATCCAAAGAAACAATCAAATCGAAATGAAGTTTTCCCGCCGATCCAGCAGATCAGGATTTGAGTTTTGCAAACTGAAAGTGCCGACGAAATATGCATTCTGAATGTCAATTAGATGCATCTCAGCGTCTAATCAACGGTCTGATAGATCATTTAAATATATGTAAAACGGTTAGTCAAATTGGTTTAATCCGTGTGAGATTTTAGACATTCGCTAATATAGGCTTAAATGATGGACAGTTGGAAATAAGTCAAAGTTTCACTGTATATAGTTAGATTATATTTATTTCATAATAAAAAAAGTTAGAAAAATAAGCCTTCACTGAAGAAGTAAAACATACAGGAAGGGAAGTAAAAAGGCAGATTAACCTATGTGTAGTTTCATATCCATGTTTAAGTATGCACTTTTCAAACAGAACACAGTGTAAAATGTAGTGTTAGTACTATATATTTTAAAATGGCTGTCTAAAACTTTGGGGTTTCATCTGAGAAATATTTCTCCATTTTTTCTCTAGTAGACTATTCTTACGGTAATTCAGGGTGAAATGGACCACGCTCTTATTTTTCTAAATAATTTTAATATTAATAACATTTCGGGAACAACGTGTGCAAAAAGTGCTAGTTCTACAGTAACGACCGTGGAAGTACTACTGCGTTGTCTAAAAGTGTCATGAAGTTGACCAAGTGTGCCTGTTTCGATACTTGGAATATCGTTGACGGTATAAGCCATATACTCTCACAGGTGTATTATAGGCGTTAGCCTTTCGTGACCTGTGGCGTAACGAAAGGCCAGTCACCGCGACTTCACAGGAACGTTGAACCAAGCCGGAATCAAAGACTATCGCCTGAAATATACTAAAAATAGTATAGTGATTTGGTGCAAGAACACCAAAGATTGGAACAACTTAAAGAGATTGTTCGATAATGACAGAGTTGAACACCACTCATACGCCGAAAGAGCAACCAAATCTCATGCCTTTGTCTTAAAAGGATTGGACGGAGGTATTCCCCCTGAAGAAGTTCGTAAATCCTTAATCGATGAACACAATCTGACAATCAAGAACGTCTTTCTCATGGAAAAGACCCGAAGCCCATTATTCCTAGTAGTTACAGATGCAGAGACCACATTAAAACAGCTAAACACGAAATGCAAATACGTCATGAATGTCAGTATTTCATGGGATTACCGAAAAACTTCTAAAGCTATTATGCAATTCAAAAGATGTCAGGGGCATGGGCATGCCCTGACATATTGCCAAAAGGACTGGAGGTGCAGCAAATGTGCTGGGGCCCACCAGATCACTGAGTGCATTTCAAATACAACGAAGTGCGTAAATTGAGGAGGTGAGCACCGTGCCAGTGATGTCGGGTGCCCAGCGTACATTTTCAAGGTGAACCTACTGCAGCCACCCGAGCAACAACAACAAATCAATAGACAGAACTACAAGCCAGCTCTGCCACCCGCCAAGTCGGCCTGGCGAAATCAACAGACAGGACCTGAGCGCTCGAGATATTATGATAGAGACTTTCCCCCAATGAAACACACACGCCAGCATAGTGTAGTGAATGTGAATCAAAGTGCAAGTGACAGTGATAATCATAAGAGATATATGTAAGTACCAAACCGCTGGCTTTCTCTGATAACCCAATAACGCACGATTTTCATAAATTACGCAAAGTTACTGACAAAATCAATGCTCTAGTTAATATCTCTCAACTTTTAAATGCACTAGAAGACTTCGCAGCACTTCTCGAAGCCTGTGACTGTGATAAAAGAGCTACCGAAGATATCGATAAATACGATATATGATCAACTTAGTTAGGTCATAACTGTAACTGAGCTTAGTGCTCATATCTTGTACATAATGTAAATATTTTAATTTATTTAACTTGAACCAGGGTTTTTCGGAGCGTTTTCCCTGGAGCCCTTCCACTCATCTCTATTCTTATTACGATATTCACAGAAATCTAAGAACAAGCAGTCGTAGACAACCGTTAACCTCAATACTATTAAAGAGTTTCGCCCAAAGAATATGAATAAGCCAGCGGAATGAGTACGCATAATTTAGAACACATCCACTCCTACCTGTGTAGGGTCGGACGCGGAGTACAGCCCGGATATGGAGATCCAGGTGATGTCGTAACTCTGCGTAGGCTAGGATAGTGCCAAGTTAGGTTTAAATATAATCTGTAAAAGTTGATGAATAAATGATTGATGATGATGAAGCGCTAGACTTTATCAGAATTTTCAATTCAAATAATTTTTTTTAAGTGTTCTTGCAGATTCTACGGGGAAAAATACACACTGTTCAGTCCTTGTTGGACGACTCTCTACGTAGTTAAATTTATCGATTTTATGAAATTCGTAAAATATTCCAATCGACTGACCTTCTAATATTTACGTTGATCGCAAAACATGTGATATATTTTTGATATGAAATCGTTGAATAAAATCTAATTCCGCGTCTTACCATATCGTATCCCGAATAGCCGTTCGTATCAAAAGAGACTAGGTTTCCGAATTTTCTAATCTGGCATATTACCCCCGATTTGCAAAAAAAACCTTTTATTTGGTCATGTGTATGCTAAACGGTTGAAAGTTTATGACTGGCTCTTGCCGAACCCCAATAGCTTCGATCGATTTTCATGTCAGGCCAACGTACATTCAGAAAATCAGAAATATAAGTTGATGCATAGGTTTGCAGTAACGATACAATATTACATCGCAATGTCTCATCTCATATCTCGGCAATTTGTTCCGAGTGTCGAATGGAAAAAGATGAAACGTAACAATAATTGCCTTTGGTCAATTTTGTTTTTAATTGCTAGATATTCTTGTTGGTAGTATCTCAAAGAAAGAAAGTGGCAACATTGTATATTATATGTCATTAGTCATGTCAGTTTTTTTTATGTAAAAAAAGTTCGTAATAAAATCAGTGGTTTTTAGCTATTTAATAGATCTCAAGTCGTTTCATTCCTAGATTATTAGTATATATGATCTAGGCATTTACTTTACAAAAATTATTATGGGCCCAGGTTGCCTAGGGCTCCCATACAGTTGAGAACCGAGTATTGTTTCGTGTTTTGGGATCGAGGATCGACCGCCCGGCAAAAAGTATAAAGTAAACGGAAAACGTGAGTGTTGAGTGCTAAACGATGGCCGTGAACTATCTAAATCGTGTTCCAAAGCTGATGGGACGTGAAAACTATGCGGATTGGGTTTTTGCGGTGGAAAACGTGATCGTTTTGGAGGGATTATCGAAATGTCTCGATGGTTCTGAGACAGATACTGTTTGGGTAGGCAAAGCCAAGGCCAAATTGATTTTAACCCTAGATTCGTCGCTTTTTATACATGTAAAAGATACTAGTTCCGCCAAGGAAGTATGGGAAAAGCTGAAGAGACTCTATGAGGATTCAGGTTTTGCACGTAAGATTGGTTTACTAAGGAAACTAATACCATTAAGGCTTGATAATTGCGAGTCGATGGAGCATTACGTCAACCAGGTAATAGATACGTCTCAGAAGCTTGAAAGATGTAGATTTCAGCTTAGTCAGGAGTTAATTGGAAGTTTAATGCTTGCTGGAGTAACCGACAAGTTTGAACCTATGGTAATTGCTATTGAGCATGCAGGAATTGATGTTACTGCAGATTCTATCAAATCGAGATTGTTGGACATGCATCTAGGTGGCGCTGACAATAATCGATCATCAGCTGGTGCGTTTGCAAGTTCAACATTTGGCAGAGGGAACAGAGGTGGTGCTAGTAATGTTGCATGCAAAGGGTTTGGCAAGGGAACTAGAGGTGGCGCTAATGGTAGTGTCAAGAGATTTAACAAAGATGTTACCTGTTTTAAATGTAAAAAGACGGGACATTTTATGAATAAGTGTCCAGAAAATAAAAAGCACAATGAGGATTCATCAAACGCCTTTAATGCAGTGTTTCTAACAGGGAATTTCAACAATTCAGATTGGTATGTGGACTCGGGCTGTAGTGTTCATCTTACATCAAGGAAGTACTGGCTCGTAAATGTCAATAAAGAACTACCCGTAAAGGAAATTACACTGGCAAATAATACCAGGTTAGCTATAGAGTGTTCTGGTGATGTTCAAATCACAACAATAGTTGAGGAGGAGCATTCTGTCAAGGTTTCCAATGTTCTTTATGTACCAGAATTGATGACAAACTTATTATCGGTGAGTCAACTTATAAAAAACCATAATAAAGTTGTTTTTCATCTAAAGGGCTGTGACATTTATAATAAAAGTGGTCAGCTGATTGCTAGGGCTAATTTAGTGGACAATGTTTACAAACTAAATTTCAAGAAGCCACAGTTAAATTTAGCAGGCTTGGCAGTTTCCAAGGAAGTCTGGCATAGGCGATTTGGGCATTTAAATTATAAAGATTTAAATTCAATGAAAAATGGATTAGTAACTGGGTTTGAACTTAAAGGCTCAATGACTAAGAGTGATGAACTATGTGAGGTTTGTTGTGAAGGCAAACAAAGTCGACTACCCTTCAGACATAAAGGAAATAGAGCAAACTGCCCATTGGAGGTAATACATGGAGACTTATGTGGCCCAATGGAAGTGACATCTCTTGGGGGCTCCAGATACTTCATGGTGTTGGAGGACGACTACACAAGGATGGTGTTTACATTTTTCTTAAGAGGCAAAGACGAGGTTTTTGAAAAGTTTCAGGAGTTCAAGAACTTTGTGGAAAATCAAAAGGGTACTAAAATTAAGTTTTTTCGCAGTGACCAAGGTATTGAATTTAGTAGTAACAAATTCAAAGATTTTTATAAAAAGTATGGCATTTTGCATCAAGAAACAAATGTGTACACTCCACAACAGAATGGTATGAGTGAAAGGATGAACCGTACCTTAGTTGAAAAGGCTCGGTGTTTGCTATACGATGCAAAGCTTGAAAAGCTTTTTTGGGCTGAAGCTGTGGCTACTGCAGTGTACCTCAGAAATCGATCTGCAGTCTCTGGACTCGAAACTACCCCTTATGAAAAATGGCACAACAGGAAACCAGATGTGAGTCAGATTAAGATATTTGGAAGTAAGGGTATGGTCCTGATTCCAAAAGAGAAACGTCTGAAGTGGGAAAAGAAGTCGAAGAGAATGATTTTAGTGGGATTTAGTGATCATATAAAGGGCTATAGAATGTATGATCCTGATGCGAAAAAGATTGTAACAAGCAGAGATGTTGTCATTGAAGAGATAGTTAAACCATCCCAATTACTATTTTACGAACCTCAGGAATCAGCTGATTCAGTGGGGGCTGAAGTAAATCAGCAAGACTTGTCTCCAGGCTCGTCCAATGAGATTTTGCTAGAGTTTGACTCAGATGGAGATTATGAGACAGTGGACTCGACAAGTGATGAAGGGCCTGATGACACTCTACAAACAGAAAACTGTGAAATTAGGAGGTCTCAAAGGACGATAAAGCCAAAACAGTTTGAGGACTATGTAATCTATGCATGTTTGCAAGATCTTGGAATCTATTTAAATGGTGATCCAGAGTCTGTGGAGCAAGCCATGTCAAGGGAACTGCTGAACTATGGAGAGATGCCATGACAGAGGAGGTCAAGTGTTTTGAAGCTAATGATGCCTGGGAACTTATCGATAGTGTACCAGATTCGTCCACCGTTGTACCATGCAAGTGGGTATTTAAAACAAAAGTGAGTGACACTGGAGAAGTGAGATATCGTGCACGTTTAGTGGCGAAAGGTTGTGTACAGAAAGCTGGTATTGACTATGGTGAAGTGTTTGCACCTGTAGTGAGACATTCTACTTTAAGATTATTGGCAAGCTTAGCTGTACAGTTAGATTTAAAAATTATACATCTTGATGTAAAAACTGCATTTTGAATGGTTTTCTAGAACAGCCTGTTTATATGAAACAGCCAGAGGGTTTTGTTATTTAAAACAGTGAAAGCAAAGTGTATAAATTAAAAAAGGCAGTTTATGGGTTAAAACAATCATCAAGGGCATGGAATGCTAGGGTGAATGAAGTTTTGTCTAATTTGGGATATAATAAGTCAAAATATGAGTGCTGTTTATTTATAAAAAAGGACAAGAATTCATTAACCTTGGTGGCATTATATGTAGATGTTTTTTTTTGTTTTTTCAAATAATTTGAAAGAAGTTGAACGTTTAAAATTAAAGCTAGGCTCAGAATTTGATATAAAGGACCTAGGTGAAGCCAAACTATGTTTGGGGGTTAAAATTTCTAGGGACTATAAGAACAATATCATTTATTTAGATCAAGAAGACTATATAGATCAGGTATTGAAAAATTTCAGCATGAATGGTTGTAAAATAGTTAGTACTCCCATAGAATGTAGGGCAGAAAAGGTAGAAAATATTGATTCAGACTTAAGTAATTTGCCATATCAGAAACTTATTGGAAGCCTCATGTATTTAGCAGTGTTAACTAGGCCAGATATCAAATTTGCAGTTAATTACTTGAGTCAGTTCAATAATTGCTATTCAGAGTATCATTGGCAGTGTGCCAAGAGAGTACTTAGGTATTTAAAAGGTACCAAGCATTTTAAGTTATGTTTTTCAAAAAACAATGTTAGTAATTATAATTTAGAAGGATTTGTGGACTCTGATTGGGCAAATGATAGTGACAGAAAGTCATATTCAGGGTATGTTTTTAAACTATCAGGGGGGCCTATATCATGGCAGACTTTAAAACAAAAATCAACTGCATTAAGCAGCACTGAGGCAGAATACATAGGCCTTTGTGAAGCCTCAAAGGAAGCAGTCTATTTAAAAAATCTTTTAAATGAGTTAGTAGGTTTTAATAATTCTGTCACGGTTTTTAATGATAACCAGAGCGCACATAAATTGGCCACAAATCCAGTATTTCACAAAAGGTCTAAACACATTGATGTTAAGTACCATTTTGTTAGAGAATGTGTTGCAAATAATGTCATTACTATTAAGTATCAGCAGACTAATGAAATGGTAGCTGATATATTAACCAAGGGTTTACCAAGAATTAAGCATTCATATTTTGTTCAGAAGTTAGGAATAGTGTCTTAATTCTTTGAGATAGTGGGGGTGTTGGTAGAATCTCAAAGAATGAAAGTGGCAACATTGTATATTATATGTCATTAGTCATGTCAGTTTTTTTATGTAAAAAAAGTTCGTAATAAAATCAGTGGTTTTTAGCTATTCAATAGATCTCAAGTCGTTTCATTCCTAGATTATTAGTATATATGATCTAGGCATTTACTTTACAAAAATTATTTAACAATTCTACCGTAAATTTATATTAGACAGTGGAGACACTACCAACGATTAACTGTTTTATGTTGGATTTTCTT
>JAEQML010055037.1:0-36841 GCA_016904865.1 Pissodes strobi | reverse complement strand
CAACATACATCGATAAATGAAATATTCTTGTGGCTTTCCCACAACTGTAAAGACAAGAAGAAGACGAAAAAGCAAACCAGTATCAAACTTGAAATATGGGCACAACTATTAAGGCTTATCAGCCAAACACAAAGCGTATATGCAAAGGTTCAGCCTTTTGCCTGATTTGGGCTTTGGTCGCTTACGATCTTTTCCTGATCTCATCAGTAGGACAAAGAAGTCCTAGGACGTAGTATCTTTTGTTAGCCGGTACCTATGCTGTTGTGAAACATCGTGCGCAAAGCGGTGTGATAACCCTTTTATTTTAAAAGGATCTTTCCGAGGGATCGCTGCCCATTTGCTTGAGGCCTTCCTTATCTGAGTAGAAGCCCAACCGTCTTCTCTGCTTGGACCAGACAGAGAGTTTAGTGTAGCCTGGTTATCCCGACTGGTGCCTTGCCTAGGTCTTCCAATTACCGAGGACAAAACACATCGTCAAGTCTGGTAGGATCAATTTCAATTAATAATAAATCAGCACGGCTAATATGTTGAGCTTTGTTCTTGATTTATCGTGCTACTACCGTTAATTTTTTAAATGAAAAACTAAATATAATTTACCGAGAAGCACCCACTGGAAATATTGCTTCCAGGGATACTGAGTATTAGTTCGATGAACTTATTTAAAGCTTTTAGATTAAGTTAATTATTTCTATCTGTAAAACCCATGGCAGAAATTTAATTTCTTATTTAAATCTTATTATTGAACGTTTCGCTTTGATATCGCTCAATTGAGCTCAATTTTCCTTATTTGGTAGGGCTATATTTATTTCTGTATATTTTGTTCAGTAAATCCCTTTTAGTTTAGTGTTTTGAAGACATTTTCGAAGTCTTCTATATCCCAGCTTCCAAGGGAATAAGCTAAGCGTTGTTGTTATTGTTACATATTTAAACAATAGTAACCGGGTAATATTAAAATATTCTTTTAAAGATAACTATATATTTTATTCGGTAAATCGCTTTTAGTTTAGTGTTTTGAAGACATTTTATAAGTCTTCTATATTCCAGCTGCCAAGGTAATAAGCTAAGCGTTGTTCTTATTGCTACATATTTAAGCAATAGTAACTGGGTAATATTAAAATGTTCTTCTAAAGATAACTCCTCTCTTTAGGTGGCATCGAGGTAATTTATTGAGATTTTTATACAGTAATTAGTAATGTTAAGTTATTGATGAGAAACTTGCTAAAGTACCATAACTAGTGCTACTTTTTAATTTGAAGTTTAAACGCAGTGAGTGCCAGGCCTAAATTGTTGAATTGATATTTGATTGTTGTAATTTCTAGTGTTAATGAGTCTAGATGAAACTTAATTAACATAGTAATTAATAAATTGTAGTTTGAACATTCCATAAATATTTTTTAGCATAATATTAACCATCAGTAAACAGAAAATATTCTAAATTTTAAGAAAAAAGATTGTTGTTTATATTCCTGGTGTTTATTTTAGCAACTGTATTTAGGCTATAATTCAATTTCATTCTATTTTTTTTTACTCTTGTTCACAGGGTATTTTTTCTAAATTTTATTATCCGATTTTCAGGCAGGTAGAATTTCTAATAAATTTCGTATAGTAAAAAATTAGTGGCGCCCACTCTGACTGCCATAAACTTTAACCCACGCCTTTAAAACTATCAACTATCAGTGTGAATTTGTATATACTATTTGAATATGTGCCGAAGAATTATATATTTGTTCCAAAAAATAATAAATACCGGTAATAATATATCAAATACGCTATATGCCACATCGAATACTGTCATTATGGTTGACGTATAAAGTTGGTGTATTGGCTATGTACCACCACTATTAAATTAGAAATTTGCAATTTTTTGGTTTGTGTTGTTTCGGACGTTTATATGGCCACGTTTGATTTTAGAACGTGCAATATCACTTTTTTACCCTTGTGTAAAGTAAGTTGGTGAAGTTTGATGTGAATTACTCATGAAAGACAAAAATCAAAATAAAGTTAGTGAAGCAAATACAAAAAAAGGAAAAAGGAAAAAAGGAACCTGCAGTACTTTTCTAGAACAAAAGAAGTTTTAAATGGCTGGAAAAACTACAGAACTATGAGATGGTAAGTTATTGTTTCCAGTTGTTTGTTATTTTATGACGTTAAGCCAAGTTTTTCTTTTTTTAAGGTACCCGAAATTTCAATGCAATACCTTATCATTCAAATCTAAGATCATTTTACGGACAATCTTTTGAAACTCAAGATACAATCATGCTCCAAAAAAGCTAAGGCAACAAATAATATTCGGATTCCAATCTCCTATGTCAGGCTTATCAGCTACATAACTGCGTTAATTGCCAATCAAAAAGCCATGTTATATAGTCCTTTGATTGATGGGATCGAAATCAGGAATATTGCAGAAGAATTAGATATTGATAAAAACACCGATTTGTTGGCTAAGAAGAGTTTCACAACATCGAAAACTTGCCAGAAAAGTTGGTTCTATTCGGTCTAAAGTTTCAACCAATGCCGAAGACATAGAATTAACTGTTTTTACTGAAATAATCTGCTTAAGACATCATTGAAAGCCAAGGCCGAGACTGCATCGCCCAATACAGCTTGAAGAAGTTCGAAACCACGACATAAATTATCGACATTCCGCTAATAAAATTTCCATGACCGAAATTAACAAAAAGATTCGAAATTGCCCTTGAGTATTTAAATCAAAATTATTTATGGGAAAATGTAAAATTCTCAGACGAAAAAACATTTTAGTCTTGTAACAATGGCATAATTCAAGTCTACAGGCCTGCTGGAAGAAAGTATGATGAAAGATATACACGCAAGACCCATCCAAGAGGATGATACTACTTTTACACATTGTCAGTTTGACAACCTGTCAACTGAGACATGTTTGTCGTTGCATTAAACCGTGGTCCCCACGTCGGTCTGTTCTTTTGTTAATTGTTTAATTATGTGAACCTTTCAAAAAATGTAACGTGCTATTTAAATTTTGATGTGACCGTTGTCGTTTTGATGTAGTTTTGTGCCTCTTCCTGGATATCTTCTTTTGTTCCAACTGACAAGTAACACTGATGATGGCTCCGGCCGAAAGCGCTCTGTTAAGCTAGTTTCGATGTCCTTTTGGATTAAATTTTATGCATGGAATGCAAAAGTGTTTCATTTAGTAAAATTCCAGATGGCATAGTTTTATTGCCTCCCGATAAAGGGGAAGATAGTGCAGAAGACTCAGGACACGAAGAATGTGACGATCCCTATTGTCTGTGCAAAGCCCAATTGAGTGCTGAAGCTTAATGTATTATCAAAACAACATAACTGAAAATGAAGTTGATCCACATTCTTCACTGCTCCAAACAGAAAAAGTGCCACCTAAAAAAATCAAAACCCCTTCTTCCAAAACAGCTTGTCTGGAAATCTGGCTTCGATTTTTCACAAAATGCGACCAGTAGTACAAATCCTGACTTTATGTTTTTAAATCCCTTGACCTTTGGTCCATCAACTCATCAAAATAGTTCTTAATGCCGAATTTTATTACAAATTTGGTTAGATTCACGTACATGTACGCTGCAAGTAAAAAATGGAGCTAGTTTTGTGTTAGAAATTGCCGAAGTGTACACATTTTTCGGAATTCTACTTTTAAATGGTTATGCTCCTTTACCTCGTCGTGGAAAATTCTGGGAAAGTAGTTCAGACGTCCATTACAATCTAATGTCGAATTCCATGAGCAGAAAATGCAGATTTAGAATGTTATTAAATCCTGAAAATTATTTTTTGGAGGAGCTTTTCAATAAGACATAATATTTTCCTTGAGATTCCTTGACATAAAAAACAGTTATATAGTACAATTTACATCACATGTATAAACAATAAAGCAACAATTGTGTCAAAGCCCAACTGTTAGGCAAATATACTATTACAAATCTACAAATTAATAGCTTACTAAAATGACGAGTATAGCGCACAGGGTTTCAAATTCATGAATTTTATTCTGCCGCAAGGATATAATATAAAACGTGTGAAACTAGTCACTAATATGAAGTAGGTATTTCTACTTTTAAATTATTCTCCAAATTAATACTAGTATTAATATATTTAGTACTGGGCTACACCATGCGTTTTAAACGGAGCGTTTTGACGGGACCGGTAACAACTTGAAGTTTTAAATGATGGCGTCTACATTAGTGCGGTTTTAACTCATCTTCCGTGTGCTGCCGCAGCTTGCTGCGGCATGGCGGGATAAACGCAAACCGCACAGACAGACAGTGTTACCAAGTTGGCGATTTATCGCCGATTGGGCGATAGAAATTGTTCAAATGCGACACAAAATCATAAAATTGCGACAGGCGTCAATATGGGCGACACTTTTTTAAAACGCGGCGTTATTGTGCGCTTCAAATAGAAGAGAAAAAGAGCTGCACTCTGCATTGCCAGCATAACGGCCGATAATTTATCATTTGGTATTTGACAAAAGGATAGTTCATCAACCGTCAACAGTATGCAGTTGTTCTAATTAATGGTAGAATATGGTTATTGGTTGAGCCCAGCCAAAACGAAAAGAAGAATCAAAACTTAACCTTAACCCTACTTCCTACTCCTAACCTAACATAAAAACGTACAAAGATTTTGATGCAAAAAAAATGGGAATATACGTGAAATATAAAAAGAGTTACAGGAAGGAATTCCAATATTTAAAGGTAAATATACAACATTTAACGGTATGTTGTAATTGTATATTGCCAAAAAATGTATTTTAGGTCGGCTCCAGCAAAACCAGGAAGACACGGATTTTGCATATTGTAAAGTCTGCAAAGTCTCACTTCGGCCTCATAAAACCAGCAGCAAACAGAAAAATGCACAAACAGAATTTTTCCAAGTTAATTCCCAACGCTTCACAAAGAACATTAACAAATTTTAATATCATTCAAATATCTGACTGATACTAAAGCAGCCGGAATAAGGTTGTCAGTTTTTACTGCAATTCATAGTGCAATCAGGTCAGTTTCACATCTTTCCGAAATAGTGCAAGATTTTCTTAAACGAGATACTAATAACAAAATAAATTTAAAACTGCACAGAACCAAATGTACAATGATAATAAAAAAATTGTATTGCACCCTCACTCCTAACAGAACTGGTTGACGATCTTGGGGTTAGTCCTTACTCCTTAATAATTGATGAGTCGACAGACGTTTAAGTGTGCAAATATTTGTGCCTATGTATCAGGTGGGTTCGACTTTTTATTACCAAATTTGTTTTTAGATATTTTAGTCCAAAACATCAGAGAATAGAGCTACAGCTGAAATTTTGTCAACATGCATTACAGATTTTTTAGAAAAAGTTGGCTTTGAACTTGAAAACTGTTTTGGTCTTGGAACTGATGGAACCAATAATCATTGTGGTCAAAATAATTATGTTTTCACTAAACTAAAAGAACACTCTTCAAAATTGGTGAAGTGTGTTGCTCATTCCCTCCATCTATGCTATAATAAGGCATCAGAAAAACTACCATCAAATCTAGACTTTTTATGCAAAGAGATATATAATTTTTTTTCTAATAGTGCCATCAGACGTACTGAATATAAAAAAAATCTTCAATTAGTATAAATCAAGGCAATAAATTCCAACGGTTTGTGCAAATGAGTGAAATACGTTGGCTTGCTAGGGCTAATGTAATTAAAGTCATTAAAGAACAATGGGTAGAGTTACAGGGGTATTTTAGAGCTTTTGTTGTTAATGAGAAGAGCTATATGGCAAGAATTCTAAATGACATGACTGACAATCAAAATTATATTTATTTAACTATAATTTTTCCTATTCTCATGGGTGTTAATGCCAGACGTGGTCTTTTTCAAAAAGAAAACAGACATATTTATAATATATGAAGAAATATATCGCTTACTCCATCTGCATTTAAAAATGTTTATAAACCCAATATTTTTAAACAATCTGCAAGAAATGAACGACACAAATTTAAAAACAATTATTGAAATACTAAATAATCATCTGCCATTCATTAACATGGATTTGCTTGATTTCTGATATAGTTATAGGGAAGCATTAAAAGAATATTCAGTAAGTGATGATGTTCTCTTAAATATTAAAATGAGATGCAGGGATTTTTTAAAAGTCTTGTGCTTTGAAATTTGCAATCGAGTTTCTCAGAATGTTAATCTGTTTGGCAAATGGTTTTCTCCAGAAAATTGTTTGAATAGTGTTGGTAGACCGAAAGGACCTTCCTCTTAAATTTATTAGAAATCCAGATTACGTATCAATTGAACAACAATGGGAAAGTTTAGTTCATGTTCAGTGGGATATAGTAGAGAATGAAACTACGGAATCTTTTTTGGATTAAAATATTTATTTACAAAAATGCAGGTGGTGAATATGTATTTAAAAAAATGGCCAGTTTACTTCTAAAGGTACTTATCTTACCCATAAGTAAGGCTGTCGTAGAAAGAATTTTTTCTATGCTAAACTTAATAAAAACAAAAAATCGAAACAAAATATGTTTACCTCTTTTAGATGCAATCTAACGGGTGAGGATTCATTAATAAAAAGTGCTGTACAAATTTTAAAGCAACAAAAAAAATTTATCAGTTATTCAATCAATATATGTATGACCATATAAATAAAGATGAAAATGATGACAAAACCAATGAATTGTTAGAGATTATCCAGAACATTGGAGAAAATGATTGTGTCTAATAATCTCAGATGTATTTCTTCGTTTATTTGTATATTTTTAAAGTTCGTATTGTAACATTTAAAGGCTGTTGTTTAATTAATTAAATAATACTATGTTATGTTTGCATTGTTTATTGGCTTCTGCGCTTTTCAGGCAATTTGCCATTGTGTTATGTTCATTTATATTTTTTAAATATATTCCTAAATATAATACATATACCGAAATTTCATTGTTCGTTTCCTAAAGTTTTTAGCCTAAACAGTAAATTTTACAACGAAGAACGAAAGATGATTACAACAAAAGTTAATGATTCGATAGTACCTACGATACACTATTAATTTTTTGTTTTTTTTTTCTTAAATAAAGAGGGTGAATAATAATCTAATATATTATCAAGCCAAAACCGATAACAATTTAACCTAAATCCTAAATTGTCTGATCTCTGATCTAAGATCTAACCGATTTATAATTTGCAAAAGCAAGATGCTTTTCTTGTTTAACTTATCATGCATCTTGTATGGAAAATGAAAGTGACCTACTCGTGACTAGATGGCGCTTTGCCTTTGAACCCAAAGCCACTGTAGCATTGTCTTTATAAAGACAATGACTGTAGCAAGGACACTAAACTAATAAGGATGGTCACATCAACGATATTTGTCGGCCAAACTCGACGTCACCTAGACCACCACGCACGCCGACTTTGACCTTTGGAAGCTTAGGGAACGCAGGAGAATTGTGCAACGCCACATTAGTCTAGGTGGCGTTGAGTTGTTGGTTTAATGTAGGCCCAGAAATGTTTGAGAAGTGGAAAGAAATGCTAGACGCAGAGAAGCAAACACAAGGTAAGTTTTATTTATTTTGAAAATACACTAAAAATTAACGAAGCTCTAAAAAATATGTACGCCAATGGTAGAAATATCATAAGAAAATAGTTATTTGTGTATTTAGAGCGTAAAGTAACGGATTGCCGCTTGAGAAAGAATGTTACCGCGCGACGGATCTCGGTAACCTTTCGAAAACGGCAATCTTACTTTGCGCTCGAAAAACACACAGAACTTTCTGCAGTAGCATTTTTAAAAATTAAATGCACATTTTTCTCTATACTTATTCTGAAATTTGCAAATGACTGTCATTTTTAACATATTATATTCGGTCATATTTAGAGCACAATCGCCCGACTGCCAATTATTTATTTTCGGTTGCCATGGCTATCCATTGCACACTCAATGGTAAAAGTAAGAATTTTCTTTTCCATGTACGCTCTAGAGTGTGAAATAAAGATGCCGCGGCATTTGTCGATTTGGCGAATTCATTTGAATTTAAAAATTAGTTATTTTGCGCGCGGCTGTAGAAAAAAAACTATTATTTTTTGTTAAGGATTTCACTGTTTAATTTATTCCCAACCTTTATATTACACCCTGTTTAAAATATTAAAACATATGATGACTTTGGAAGGGTACAGCCCCTGGTCCCATAAAATAATTCGCAAAAAAGTCCCTAGTTTCTAATCATTCTGCTCGAGCACTGTGACCAGAATTCAAAACATCGGTTAAAGGGTGAGTTTGCGTATCGTCAAAATTAATACCATCCTTACTGCGCACAAAATTATGTAAGATACAGCATGCTTTTATAATGTTGTCAATGAAGTTAGGTTGAAGGAGAATTTGTGAATGAGAGACTCTCCATTTATTGGCAAGTAATCCAAAAGCGCATTCCACTGAACGTCGACATCTCGACAGTCTGTAGTTGAAAACTCTTTTACAAGAGTTAAGTTGCCGTTGTGGATAAAGTCTCAAAAGATTCCTGTGAATTTTAAAGCTTCATCACCAAGTACAAGTGGCTGGGGATGGTTATTCACGTTGGGTAAACACCTATGTGGTGGCAAATTTAACTGACCCGAATATAATATTTTGCCTAATGGGCTTTCTCTAAAAACAGTCGAGTCGTCCTCTTTCCCGTAAGCCCCTACATCGATAGCTACAAAGCAAAGATTTGCATCTGCAATAGCCATTAATACAACGGAAATAGTTATTTTCCTAACAAGTGCGCAAAGTGATACTTTTCCACACGCGACTGATGTTGACCGAACGACGCCAAGCGGAGTTCGGTCAATGAGTCGAGTGCGGAGAAGTCACTTTGCGCAAGTGTTAGGAACAATATTTTTTCTACGAGCGCGGTCCAAACAAGCACAGAATAATAATGACCCGTATTTAAATAAAAGAAAAAGTATGTGTCAGTTATACCTACTGTTGCTTTACATGACTATTATTGTTGACCTGACATGACTTAAAAAAATATGGTTTTTGATTTAAGTTGTAATATCGCCAATTACGGAAGCTTTGAGAGAAAAGGGAATGATTAAGAGTTAAAACGGTTTTCTTATGTTGCATAAATAATTCGATCAATCACATTTTTCTCCACGTGCCAGGATACATTCTGGTAAATCTTGGGGTCATTAGAACTATCCATTTTCTTAAGGCTTTCTAGCGAAGCTGAGGATTATGTTTTTTGGGATACTTCGTTTTACACCTAGATTTGTTTAAAATCTGTAAATCTGACAATTATAAGTATTGTTGCTTGACATAATTTTTCACTACTATACCGAGGATTTCAAAATATATGGCTTTTGGTGTAAGTGTTACAATATCGCGAATTACGGAAACTTTTAAGGAAAAGAGTATAATTATGACTTAAAACGGTTTCTTATATTGCATAAAAAGTCCAAAAGTGTAAAGTTTCTAAAAATATATGAACATTTGCTTGTCTCTGGTGATTTTAGAGAATTTTACTTTCCCGCACACTTTCCCGCATAGCGTGCGGGAAAGTACTACTTTGCGCACTGAGTAGCGTGCGCAAAGTAGCGACTTTGTAGTATTTTTTATAATTAAAATACTGGTATCCTGATTTAATTGGATTTCTGCACCTAACGTGTTTGCCATCGATGGCACCTATGCAGTTTGGTAAATTTTTATTACATAAAACTGTTCCGCTATATCTAGTCATTGTTGCTCCTTTGGTTGGGGCATTTCGTTTCTTTTAAATTGGTCCATATCACTTCACAAGTTTCCCGTACGATAGCCGCTATGGTGCTTTTGGACATGGAAAATTCATATTGCAGCACCAGTTGCCAAATATCTAAAAAATATATAAAAAAACTGATATATTCTCGGAAAAGTCGTAGTTATAATTTCTTTGTTTATCAAAATTTTCACAATCAGTTAAAACATTTTTTGATCAACTTTTACATAACCGGAATTTCTCTATCTCTATAATTCCCAATATCTCAATACATTCATCACCAATTTGGGAAAAACCTGTATTATGCACAATCTTTATAGATTATTGTTTTATGCTAATATTTTACCAGTTCTCTTAATATTGTTTTGTTTCAGTAAAATATTTGAAAAATAAAGGGGACATATTCGCGATAATTTTACCAAATATACCACCAATCAAGGCGAAAATATGTTCTAAATTTTCTGGCAAAAAATAACGTATTTATGGAATTATAATTTTATATTCCGATTGTTTTTCACAAGTGTACCATTAATCCCCATACACATTACATTGTATAAGTAACTATACAGGGTTTGCTAATTATTGCGTGTCTATATTTGAAAGGCGCATTCTTCGGAAACTTCTAAAAAGAAAATGTGTTAAAAAAATTGTGTGTTCAAATGTTTATATGACATTTTCTTCTTAACATAATTCAAAAACATCCTATATATTGTTGCAGAACGAGCGGTAACATAGATGAAGAAATTGACACAGGAGAAAGCTGATGACGCTGAGGATCCCGAAATGAAGGGAACTTTCACAGCTGACCGTCCTCCTCTTGAAGCATTTAAAAAATTTCCGGTTAAATACGTTCAAATGATATCTTTTCAAAAAAAAACTATTAGAAAACTATAACAAACCGATGCAAACTCCACTGATTCTGATAAACGTTTTTGCTGTCGATTTTACCTGGCGTAAAAATATTAGATGATGACGAAAAACTTGACTTTCAATGTCATGTTTTAGAATTTTTTCGCGATAGACGCAACAAGAGAACCATCCCACAGCCATTAACGCAACCATCAACTTCCTTCTATCAGCAACCATCATCTTCCTTTTACCAACACTCCTCAACTTTTTACCCACAGCATCAGTTTCGTCTCACCAACCATCACCTTCCTTTTAGCAACATTCCTGAACGTTTTACACACAGCATCAAGTTCAGTCTCAACAACTTCAAGTTAATACGCGTCAAAGCCCCACCTTACATCCAATTCTTTATTCTTCTTCCCCTTCTTCTCACCACTCAGCCACATCCCCTATCGAATCATTCATCAATCTAAACCCAAATTCTGGTTCTTCCACGTTTTCTGACCTGTAATACCAAAATATGTTTTCAATTGAAGACAGCGGTGCAAAAAGGAGGCCGCTCCACTTTTCGGCTGTTTTTATGTTTTGACATTAAACGATTTTTCATTACGATCCGCATCGTCTGGTGCAAGAATAAGGCAGCTCCTAATCTTTTACAAGCTCTCATATACAAAAAACACATACCCGGGGCCAATTCGGTGCAAAAGAGAGGCTGCTCCGGAGCTGCCTTCTTTTTGCACCGTACGTTGGTTCCACCGTCTGCCGCTTGGAAGCAGCACCGTGTTATTCACACAAGCCGCACCTCTTTCTCGATTCTTGGTTTAGTTCATCGCCTGTGTTGTTTACGCTGTGGTGCTCCCATTTTTACTAAAAAGAATACGCGATTTAATAGTTTTTTATTGAATTGTTTATTTGTGTTTGCGTAGTCCATCTTGGGCAAGTGTGGTTAATAAACTGTCTTTATATACCAGTGTTTAAGAGAGAAATGGTAAGTTTTTTAATGACAAAAAAGACAGGTGAATATAAGATTACTATTCATTACAGGACATATCAAATTCACATGTCTCCTCGATGAACTGGACGACTCGGATAAAGATCCCAATTTTATACCGGACAAGGACAAAAAACGGTCATGCGTCACTTTTTGACGCCTCGGAGAATGTATCTACAGCAACAGATGGCGACAGTTCCGATTTGGCAGAACACCAGGAGAAAGAAAGGAAAAGAGGTAAAAAGAGGGCTGGTCATTCAGATCAATGACAAATAAATATCAGGAAAACGAGGAAATGCGGAAGGAAATTCTTATGTGGGAATGAAAGGGAAAAGAAGAGTTATGAAAGAAGAGCGACGTACCGGAAAGGACTGTAAATGTAAGTTTAAATGCTTCTCTAAATTTATCGAAGGTGCTAAATCGGAAATATTAAACACGTTCAATCTTATTGGCGATAATGAAAAGCAAGACGTTTATCTTGAAGGGCAAATCCTATCATTAGAAAAAGTATGAAAAGGGACCTAAACGGACTTGTTCATGTTCTTACATGTTAAGAGCAGGCACAGTGGAAATAAAAGTATGCAAACAAGCCTTTTGTTCTTTACATGGAATTAGTAGGAAAAGGGTAGAAAGAATAGTAACAAAGATCCAAGAACATGTTCCAGCGCCAAAAGATATGCGCGGAAAGCATTTAAATCGACCCAATAGAATACCCCAAGATATTCTCCATCAAGTCAACACCTTTATTCAATCATTTCCAAAAAGAAGATCACATTATAGCAGAAATAACAATGAGAATACATTTTACCTGTCTCCAGAACTAAATATTTCTAAGATGCACATAATGTATCTTCAAAAATACGAACCAGACGTTTGTAATGCTGTGGAAAATTAACAAAAACCTAACCTTACCTATGATTTTTTTGCCGCCATTTTATAACTAAATACAACTATTCCTTCGGTAGACCAAGGTCTGATACATGTCAAACCTGTGACCGACTTAATAACCTCATTGCTGCGGAAAAACAGGAAGATGTGAAGAAGACTTTGTTGCAGGAAAAAGAAGTACATGAAAGAAAAGCAAAATATTTTTATACAAATTTAAAGGAGACGATGGAATTAGCGAAAAAAGACAGCGAAACTGAACTGACTACCAGCAAAATATGCCACTTCCACATTTAACTAGTGGCGATGTATTTTTCAAGCGACAGTTGTGGGAATATAATTATTTCTGCATATATACTGGCAGCAAGGGTAAATCCTATTTCTTTATGTATGACAAAACTGTCGCAAAAAAGGCCAAAATGATGTTGTAAGCATGCTACATTATTTTATTGAAAATTTCGTACCTGAAACAATGAAAACTATTCACAAGTAATGGATCTGGCACAAAAATATGTTCCACCAGATTGCATGTGGTTCTACGAAAACTTAAGATGCACTGAAGAGAGAGAAGAGAAAATAATAAAGAGAAAAGTCTGTTGGAGGCGTAACCACTTAACTTTTATTAATAATAATACGTATTATTATATCTAATAACATTATGAGATCATTACCTGTATTACTACTAAATAAATGTTTATTAATAAAGGCATATGTATTTTTAAATATAAATAATGCATGTCCGGTGCAAAAAAGAGGCAACTCTTAATTTTTTTTTATTCCTAAAACTTATTAAAAACATAGTTATGAACCTAGGGTTGGTGTATTTAGACCACTAGTGTGCTAAATTACAATCATTTAATGTAAATATATCATAGGAATAAAATTTTCAAAAATATATAGTTTTTGTCTCTCCTGAAAAATTTATGAAAATGGAGCTGCCTCGTCAAACGACTTTATTGACATTCGATAATAACTAAAAACCTTTGTCTCATATTTGCGTAGAAGTTCAAAAATCTTTCACTCGATTCACTATCGCTAAAATAGGGATGGACCCAAAACTTTCTTGCTACAGGTTGCCGCAATTCACCAGTGACTTCTAAAGCACTTATAATTTTAATTACGTCCTTTCGCCGCGACATACTGAAGACTACTGTCGATTGCCGTGCGGCAAGGAGGGAAAGTGTAGATACCAGTTTTTATTGCGGCAAAACCGGTCCCATCAAAACGCTCCGGTTAAAACGCATAGTGTAACCCAGCACTAACGGTCCATGCATCTCCAAAGGACTGCAAATCATAACTTGATCTTTCCAAACTTGGCCACACCACATCCAGCCAAAGACACGCAAAAAATCCAAAACACGTAAGTAGTCAATGATCCTGATCATTGATGTTAATATACCCAAAGTAGAAATCGCAATTACGAAAAGGCGATATGATGTGTGCTAAAGCGGCATCCGTGGAGAGGAGTTCTATGGCCCCTTTTCTTCCTGGCATTGGCCAGTGGAACAAAACAAATAGTGTCTATTATAGAGAGATTTCTTCAAAAGCAATAACAGTCAATTCCAAGCTTCGGCCGTATGAGAGCAACAGCAACATAGATTCTTCACGTGGAGGTAGGATTCTCATAACTCAACAAAAACTTTTATAGGTATCTTCCATGATACTGGCACTGGTTAGGGTCGAAATACATTAACGTAACAAAAATATCATAAAATAATAACCCTAATTATTTCAACCAGTTCACGAGGCACCTCGAAAAGGCTTCACAAAAGATGCCGACCTCTCGCCGTCACAATGTCTACGGAGTAAAAGAAAGACCCGATCCCAAATTCCAACACCTTCACTTCCGAAACATTGCTGCCAACATAACTTAATTGAAATAACGAGCTCAATCGCATGATGAAGCATCTGACCTCACAGCTCGCTTCATCGAACTTCTGCTCTAGACAATATTTGTCAAGGAACAAGTAAATATGCCTTAAAAATCTGCAGAGAACCGTTATCTGGGAACGTCGATTAGAAGACTCTTATGATCTCTAAATTGTTTGCGGTAGGTATTGCAATGATTTGGCTTAAAATAATAAACAAACTCAATGCTACATTTGTGTCGAAGAAATTGTTAACATTTTATTAACTTTTAGATCAGAGAAAAACTTGTGAGCATTTTCCTGAATGATTAAAAGAGTGTTCACATATTAAAATCCATGAATATAACGGTTAGCAAATTAAACTAGACAACCAATGCCTTTGAAAGATATTTCCGCTACTACTCAGAAAGGGACAAAAATCAGATCTGATGTTATTATAAGGTAATTCCGGGTGAGTTGCCCCACCGGGAGAGATGCCCCGCTGTGGTTACGTCATGAACCATTTGATCGAGACCGTTGTACGGCACGTCAACACTTTGATTTCATCTAGTTGAGCATAAATGTGCGAACCTGTTGTTTGTTTTCGCTCCGTTTTTACAAGCATTTTACGGTAAGTTCGTCTATTAATATCCGATATTATAACAATGCATGTTTTGTATTACGTGTCTAATTGTTCTTTGGGTATGATAATGAATAGTTGTGTAAATGGGGTGAAGACAGCTTCTTGTAGATGTGTTATATGACAATAGAATAATTTTGCAACCACTGCATTCCCAAAATGGCGGGTGGGGCGCCTATACCGTAATATAGGAGAGTTGCCCCGGGGCGTCTATACCGGATAAAAGGAAAGATGCCCTGGGGCATTTTCTTAAAAATATGTCTTGATGGTTTAATAGATATTTTGTTTAATAGAAGGTGATTTAAAAACATGTTGTAATGAAATCATTTTATAATTTTCCGTTATGCCATTTCATTATATTCCATTTAACAATTAATTATATCTTGAAAGGCTACTAAAAAGCAGAAAATAAAACTGTAAAAATAGAACCGACTTCAAAAAAGTACTTAAAGTAAAAAATAATATAATTTCGAAATCTCAAATTTTGTACCTCTAAAATCTGTGGTAAAATTGTTACTAAACGTGAGCTTAAAGTGATCTATTGTTCATATTAGAATAAAATGTTTAGGCAGTTATATGCACTTTGTCGAAGACGGTTTTTTTCAAAAAAGTTGTTTTATTGATTAAAATCGCTTTTTCAGATGCCTACAAAATATAAAAGAAAAATTGGGGGAGCTAAGAGAAGACAGTGGAGCACTGAAAGTCTGCAAGAAGCTGTCAGGCGAATTAACTCAAACGAAATTGGTGTAAACGAGGCTTCACGTATGTACAACATCCCGTCGCGGACCATTCGTCGTAGGAAAGAGTCAGGAAACTTAGGAGATATTTCTATGGGTCCTCAAGGTGTTTTGGGCATGGATAATGAAAAACGCTTGGTTAAACATATAAAAAGATTGGAAAAGGCTGGATTTGCCCCCGATCGAAACACTGCAAGAACTCTAGCATTTCAGTTTGCCGAAAAGTTGGGGATTAATCATCGATTTAATCGAGAAACTAAAATAGCTGGCTACGATTGGCTGGAATCATTTTTGGATAGAAATAAAGAATTGAGCATAAGACACTCGCAGGGATTATCCATTGCTAGGAGTGAGGGAATGAACAGGGTAGAGACAAAAGCTTTTTTTGACATATTGGAGGAGCTTTTTCAAGAACACTCTATATTTGACAAACCAGGTAACGTGTTCAACATGGATGAGACAGGATATCAAATTAATAATGAAGCAGGTAGAGTTATAGCAACCAAAGGAGCTAAGAATGTTCATACATTAATATCAAGTGAAAGGGTTCTCCCCTTTCACTTGATATTAATGTGTCGATTATTGCTTGTTATAACGCGGAAGGAGTGTTTCTACCGCCAGTTGTCATATTCAAAGATGTCAGGGAGAAAAAAGAATTTGGAGATGGGCTACCACCTGGTTCAAAAGTATTTATGAGCCAGAAATCATCTTACATTTACTCAGATCTATTTCTCAAATGGCTTAAAGAACATTTTGTGCCAAAAAAACCTCCAGGAAAGACAATTCTCATCTTAGACGGCCATTCATCCCATCGAAATTCGCTGGAGATATTAGATTACGCGGATGAGAATGAAATAATTTTAGTCTGCCTTCCCAGCCATACCACTCAAGCGTTGCAACCATTGGATCGGTCTTTTTTTAAGTATTTAAAGCACCACCTCAGGGAAGAATCAAGAAAGTGGATGAGAAACCGTCCTGGAAGGCGCATCACTTGTCTCCAAGTTGGAACAATAATAGGAAAAGCGTGGGGTAAAGCAGCTTCTGTTGAAATAGGGCTTTCAGGCTTTAAGGCGACAGGTATCTTCCCGCTAAATCCCGAAATTATTCCCGACCATTTCTACGAAATATCAAATGCAGTTCATGAAAAGCAAGATAGTCTTTCTGGATCACAAAATTCGTCAACAACTTCGAACCAACGCGGTCAGTCGCCTGTTCCAAGTACGTCCAAACAAGCTGATGTGGCTGAACTAAACGCAGTGGTTGTGGGTCAGAATACTTTTGAAGAAACACCATCAAAATTCCTGGAGGAGGTGAGTCCTGTTCCGGTGCTTCCTAAGCAACAGAAAAAACGAAAAAAGGAATCCGCAGAAGTTTTGACAGGTTCCATTCGTGAAAAAAAAACAAAAACAACAAATCCAAACAGGGAAAGGTTCAAACCGAAGGTCGTGATAAAAGTCCCGAAAAACCTGACACAGATTCTGATAGCAATGCGTCAATTTCTTCTGATGTACCGTTGGCGTTGGTTTCTAACAAACTAACTCTAAGGAAGAAGACAGAAGTAGGGAAGAAAAACAGTCTAAGAGGAAGTGGTGGGGAAGCGGAATCAGCAGAAGGTGGCCACGAAGAATGTGTGGAGTGTCTGGAAAAATATTTTCAAATGAAAGAAACTGTTGACTGGATACAGTGCGTGGTCTGTTTCAATTGGCTGCACGAAACGTGCACAATGTACACTAATCAGTGCAATTTTTGTGGAAGAGAGGAGAAACGAAGGGAGAAGGCCAAAAATGTTCAAAAACGTCTCTGCGTTGATTTTTAAGGACTTTTGAACTATGGGGCATCTCTACCGACTGTGTGGGGCAACTCACCCGGACAGTCGGGAGAGATGGCCGAAATAAAAAATTTTATTTTTAGTTTGTTATTTCCAAACAGAATTAATTTCTTAAGTTTATATTATATTTTTTTAAACATTAATATATATGGAACTCATTTTTATGTTTGTTACAAAGATAAATAAAAAAACTGAATTTTCTGGAAGCATTTCTTCTTAGATGGGGCAACACTCCCGGAATTACCTTATCATAAGTAGCTAGTATATCATACTAAGATATAAATATGAATATAGAAAGTATATTCAATGACTTCCAATGTAAAAACAAGGTAATGTACTTATATTGGAATAATTCAATCTATATTATGTTTGGAAATAAAAATAAATATAAACTAAGTAAAGCTGTAGCATTTATGATTATGCCGGAATTAGAAAATACTACAAAGACTATCCTTAATGATTCCCGAGTAATATGGATGTGACCATTGAGAGAGAACGAGATCTCCCTAATTTATACACACATAGTATTATAGCTTGCTTACGGCTATAAGTGTATATTTCGAGAACCGTTAGGGATAGAAATATCAAACCTGATGTTTTTGCAATCAAAGCAAAGAGATCTTTCATTTGAACTAGCAACGGAGTGTTTCATTAAAAAAAAATCGACTTCGACACTTTTTTCAGCATTGTGTTGCTCATTTGTTGCAACTGGCAATAAATGCTAACCGTAGAGGATTTTTCTATAACTTTGGTATTAAGTATGTTTTTGCACTCGAATTACACAATAATTTTTTATACAACCGTTGTTATTGTAAAAATGCATTATTTAAAAAGGGTATTTGCGGCAAAATAAAAATTACAAATTTTGCGTAAATTAGTTTTGGATTGTCCAAAATAAATAAACGGTCGCTTCTCTTAAAAGTGCTAATTTGTGCTTTCTTTTGGAAGCGCTTTACGCTCGGTTGTAAGAAAAACTAATCTACTTACATAGCTAGCTATTTTGCATGTTATAGGCATAACTTAACATAATATTAATAATAATAATAATAATAATTATTATTATTATTATTATTATTATTATTATCTGTAATATTATTGTTATTGTCCACACGCCGGACAATAATAATAATTACCATTAGCATTATTTATATCCAATAATCTACACGCTGCATTATTAACGATTGCCAAAATCTGTGGCTCTTTGTTTTTCACGAACATGGTGTTTTTTACAGGATCAAACTCAAGAACAGCGGTCTTGCAACGCCTTCAGAAAAACAAGAAGCGTCGAAAAGTCTCCTGAAGGACGTACTCCAACAAGATGGAAGTTAAGGAATGATCAAAATTACGAACGCGAAAAAAGGAAAAGAAGGTGTAATTCAGGAAAACAGTACACATCGAAGAAAGCTAAAAAAATTATTCAGCCACGCGAAATAGGACCACCTAGTCTTTGTAAGAACAAATGCAGAGAAAAGCTTGGAAAAACTTATGAGACTATTTTTACAAAGTTTTGGGACTTTGCATCATTTGACCTTCAAAACAGTTACCTTTTTGGTTGCATAAGGCTGGAGCCCAAAAAGAGGTCCTATAAGAAGAAACAGAAGCGCCAAGAATCCAGAAGAAAATTTACCGCTCAGTATGTGGTAAATGCTAAAGGTAGAAATGTTAAAATCTGCAAAATGAAATTTATGAGTGTCCATGGTCTTGAGAAATCAGGTG
Source organism: Pissodes strobi (assembly GCA_016904865.1). Lineage (NCBI taxonomy): Eukaryota > Metazoa > Arthropoda > Insecta > Coleoptera > Curculionidae > Pissodes > Pissodes strobi. The sequence goes on along the minus strand of JAEQML010055037.1, from coordinate 17,639 downwards.
GGAGGATTTATTGTAACTCTTACAATAAAGGCTATAGGAAGGTGTAAAAATATGGACTCACCCTGTACATACATATTCTATAGGTCTTTAATTTAACCGGAAATTAGTATAACTGGCTTGCTCGCCATTCGGGCCATGACATTCGAGTGCATCGGGAATTTTGTAGACTGCATGAGAGCGCTGTTGAGCTCGCCAAAGTAAGCAGATTCCTTCTGGCTGTAGATTCGGATCAAGCAAGCAATTTTTCTGGAAAAACCCTTGGCGAAATTGATATTGTCAAAGAGGAATTTGGGCGCTTCTCAGATGCGTGCTGCTGAGTGGGATTACTGGCGGCGTTCCTCCTTGTGCTGGGGGTTGTATATCAGATGGAATAACGACTCGCTTAATTCGAAACAAACTGTACGTATATTGGTCTTCAGATATAGGAAGGTATGTATTTAGAATGAAAACTATGGCTGAATACAATTTCCCAGAATGGCGTAAAACGCATGACCATTCGCATACTGGACTCGACCTATTCGGCTCCCTTGAGTTTACTTTTAGTTTAAATTGTTATGAGCGTTATAATTCGTTTCAGTTATATCGGTATGCTTTAATTAGGTTTCACTTTTATTTATGGTTCACTTTACTTTTTACTTTACTATTCACCTTACTTTTTCACTGACGTAACTATAGGGGAGGTTTGATCTTGGTTCCCAGAGAAGCGTTTGGCCTTAATTAAAAGGGAACTACTTAACCAGAAAGTCAAGATCGGGAGGTTTGACCCTGGTTACCAGAAAAGCGTTTGGCCTTAATTAAAAGGGAATTACATAACCAGATAGTCAAGGTCGGGAGGTTTGACCCTGGTCACCAGAAAAGCATTTGGCCTTAATTAAAAGGGAACTACTTAACCAGATAATCAGGATCGGGAGGGTTTGACCTTATTACAGGAGGAGCGTTTTGCCTTAATTAAAAGGGAACTACTCAACCAGATAAGTTGTCGTCTACTTGATTTGCTCGTTCTTTTATACTAAATTTTGTTGATATTTGACTGATTGTTTTTAAAACATGTTTAGATAATACTCATAATATTTGATCTTTCAGTGTCAAGTATCAAGTGCAAACTCTAGACTGAGTATTCTTTAGTTAATACGCTTTCTAGTTTACAATATTAACGGTAATGTCTTCTATTTAATTAAAAACTAAAACTATTTTGCCTTTGACATGATACGCTATTCCTAAAGGCCCCCTTTTAAAAGAATAGTATCTTTGAAGTTCGAGGGCGTGAAATAAGGTACTTTGCAATCGGTATTCGAACTCTACCTATATATCTATAAACCTTTTTAGAAATTACAAATATTGATAATAACGAAGTTATGAAAGAAAGTGAAGAGATCAGATCTGACGAAGAAAGTGAAATAGATTTTTCGTCGAAACAAAATCAAGAGAAATCCAATTTTTATGTGGAAGAACAAAATTTAGAGAGAGCGAACATAACCGGTAATTAATTTCTGATAATTCATAATTGTTTTTCCAAATATTAGAATATCGTTAGAAATTGGTGTTTAACCAACCCCACAAAATTCAGATTAAATGGATCATTGTAAGAGAAAAAGTTCGGATAACAACTGAGGCGTTGCTATGAAAAACGACATAAGTCCAAAAATTCATAAATTGAGTTATTGGCGCCACTGGACTCTTTAAGATATGTTACACCGTATGCCGTTGTTGTTTCTGGTAAAAACGATATATATACACCGAAATATAGACAGGCCAAAATAGATCGATTCTGCGAAAAACCGCACAAGACCAGCCGTTTCCCTTAAAAACGACTTATACCAAGGACATAAGTTGTTTTTCCCGGAACCGCATCACGAAGAAGCGTTTCAAAGGAAAGTAAACAACTATCGTTATCTATAATGGTTATACCAGAACCCAGTCGTCAAATAATGCTTGGAAAATTAGGAAGAAAAGTCAAGTCAGATAAAATCCGAGAAGCGAAAATAAAGGGAGAACAGCACGTATATCACCGAGGAAATATAGTACAGGAAAAAGGAATAGGAGAAAATTACAAGTATTTTGCCTTAACAAAATATTTATTTGATTATATGTGGAGTAATGTTTTTGTTCTAGATGCAAAAAATTCCAGTATTTTGGAGTAATTTCTGAAGATATGAGACAGGAGCTTTTTTCGAGATTTTATGCAATGGCTACTAAAAATCAGCAAGACGCTCATTTATGTGGTCTGATGAAGATGAGTAGCATAGCCGTTATTTTATATATAAAGACCAATGAGGTTAATGAGATTCCAGGGTGCAAAACAGCCTTTTTAAATATACATGCGTTTACGCCGGCCCGTTTAAAAAGATTACAAAATAGTTTGGTAACAACTGGTCATTCCCCAACGGATGAAAGAGGTCGCCATAAAAACAGATTCGATATGTACCCTTCATGTGTTACTGACATTATTAAGAGCCATATTGTCATTTGACCGCTAAGGTAATTAGCTACTTAGCCAATTTCTCCTACTTTCCTTTTGCCTAGACGTCCGACCGCCCGAGTACCTTCCTAACAGTATTGAACAGATAGTTAACCGGTGCGGTCGCATTGATAAGGTTTTCCTCACTCGGCGTAATTTTGATCGAGTGGTCCGGGGGACCTCACGACGGTCTTTGTGTAATATTTTAGAGTTCGCTATCTTAAGGTGTAGTGCGATTCAAAATGGCGTCAAGACGTGTTCCAGATCAAGTTAACATTGCTGATCCCGATTTTGAGGCTAAAATTAATTGTATGCTCGATTCACTTGACTCAGATGTAAAAATATCAGATCACAGTGAAGATGATTTTTGTGAAAGCGAGCATCATTCCGACTCCGAGATCGAAGTTGATTGGGCTACAAAAAATCAGCCTGATAATACATCAGAAAATAGTTTATCAACCGAGAGTAACGATGGTCTTCAAAATTATTATTATGGAAAGAATCGGTTCAAATGGTCTAGTGTTGAGCCGTGTCGAAAAACAAGAACTCCAGCCCATAATATCTTGAGATTGCCTGCTGTTCGAATTTCGTAAATTGAGGGAGAGACATTTGAACCATTAAATGCTTGGGAGCTTATTTTTGATGATTCAATGCTACAATCTGTTCTTACATGAACAAACCAAATACTTCAACAAGTAAGAATGAATTATTCCAATCCTCATCGAACTGAAGGACTTGCCAACTGTGGAACTTGGTCTTGGCCTTTTATGTTATACGGCCGTTTTCAAATCCAACCATCAAGATTTTTGTGCTCTTTTTGCCACCGACGGAACGGCTAGAGAAATATTTAGACTTGCAATTTCTAAAAGACGTTTTTCCCCAATTCTGAACTGCTTGCGATCTGATGATAGGAGAGATCGTGATGAACACAAGAAAACTGATACAGTTGCAGCAATATCATATTTGTTGGAAAAGTTTAACAACAACTCAACATAACAACTGACAATTGGTATACTTCTCTGGAGCTGGCAAATGTTCTAAAAAAAATCAACTCACCTTAGTTGGAACTCTGAAGAAAAACAAGAAGGAGATAGGTACCTAAAGAATTCCTGCCATCTTCGAAACGGCCTATAAACTCTTGTCTTTTTGGATTCACTAGTGACATTACTTTAGTATCCTATACTCCAAAAAAAAATAAAGGTTTTATCTTTTTATCAACTATGCATCATTCGAGAGAAGTTGATGAGAACACAAAGAAGCCTGAAATTGTTATGTATTATAACAATACTAAAGAAGGTGTGAACTCTGTCGATCAAAAGTGCAGCAATTCTTCAAGTAGTCGCCATACAAGACGGTGACCCATGCTGATATTCCAACGAATTTTGTATATGAGTTTCTTGAATGCGTTTATCATTCATCAGTCCCATAAAAATACAACGTCACCAATCACAAGGCTAGAATTTATGAAAGCTTTAGCGAAACAACTTGTTTACCCATACATGAATGAACGTTTAAATACTGGAAAACTGCCATACGAACTACGTTCTTCGACTGCAAGAGCTTTGGGATGCGCGGTACCAAATAATGTCCAGAATGATGACAAATCGTCCAGAAATGAGAGAAAGACATGTTATATCTGTCCTCCACAAAGGCGAAGAAAAAATGCTTAACTATGTTGTGATTGCCTTGAATGCTCTAAGAAAATCTGCTAAAGTTGTGTACGAAGGGAGTAGAGACTGTCTGTCATTGAAGATATTTCAGTGTTCATAAAAACTGCTTTTCATCATTACTTTAGGACGTTATAAGTAAGATTATATGACAGAAAAAAATATTTAAGCTTATTATAATTTTTTTTATGTTAGAATGATGTTATGTTAAAATGTATCAAAAACAAGTTAATTTCTTACATTCCCATACTAAATGTAACTTTGCAGTTAAATTGGATTTTCTATTTATTAAACTTTAGAAAATACTACTATTTTGTTGCCTTTTCTTTACAAAAAGTCATCATGTGTTAAAAAATTGAGGTGATAGAAAGAAAAAGTTACGGTCCCGGGGACCACACGACGTCGATTATGTCCCAAATAGTCACGACGGCTGTTAAGGGTTAAACCCCGTCATTCTCACTATTCACGCATATTTGTCAGAGGGTTTAACTGTCGAAGATATACATACGATGTTTTTGGAACAATATTTTATTAACATACCATATAAAATATATTGGAAAACCTTTAAGACGGAATTTAAAATAAAATTTGTTTTTCCCAAATCCCCATGCCCTGAATGTGATTCGTACATCCAAAAGCTAAATAGTAAAAATATCACTGAGGTTGAAAAAATTACAATATGTGCCCAAAGAGAAATACACCGTAGAAAGGCTGAATCATTCTTTACAGCAAAGAGAAATTTTAAAATTAAAGCAAAAGCGGGAAAAATTGTGTGTTTAAGTTTCTATTATATGCAGAATTTGCCGCTACCACATATTCCAACCAATCTAGTATTCTACTCGGGTATTCTATTTGGGATTCACGATTTGGGAACAGACTAAGTGTCTATCTATACCTACACTGAAGATCAGGCGAAGAAGGGAGCAAACGATGCGACTTCTATGTTATTGCACTATATGAATAACAATCATTTTGATTACAGGCACTTAGTTCTAATTAGCGACGGGTGCCCTGGACAGAATAAAAATAGTATAATGCTTCATTTCCTCTTTGTAATGGTACATGTTTCGAAATTGTTTAACACTATCACCTACCTTTTTCCTGTTAAAGGACACTCGCTCCTGTCAACCGATCAGGTTTGTACCTTGTTCAAAAAGAAGAAAATACGCCTTCAACGCGCAGAGGTACCTGAAAATTGGGACGAGATCACATAGTTCGTGCTAGAACTAAACCTTCTCCCTTCCGTCTAGTGAAAATGGACCCATCTAGAATATTCAATATCAAAAAAACAACAGATAAATACTTAAAAAAAAAATCGAAACCTCCACTTCAAATGAAGCAAATCAGCATGTTGGAAATTTGCCAAAATTCCCTTTGTTAAAGATTCGGCGCAACTACTCAGGATGGTGGAGCACAGCTATAATCAGAAGCAAAGTAAAACTGTCACATGAACTGCATTTCGAATGTTTATATTCTGTTAAAGCCTGTTTACACTACAAAATTGCTCATGCTATGCAATCAAAACTTGCTCGTAAGCATGCGCGTTTTCAACGTTGCAAACAGTTTATGCAAATTTCTTTGCATGACGTCAAATTAGAACACGCGCTAATTTTATTGCACGTTCCATGTCATTTTTGGTTAAAGTGACAATTACCAACATAAAAATAAATAAAAAATGCCCGTCGCGTCATCCGTCATCACTGTCATCTTAAAATTCCAGATATTTTGTATTTTCTTTATTGATCTCTTGTGTTTTTGGAGGAAAATTAATTTAAAATTGATACAGTATGTCTCAGAAGAAGGTAATGTGCAATAGGTAAGTAGTCAAATCTTTTTTAGAAAAAATTTTGGCATTGGTGTGTGTAACTCGATAGTAATTTTTGGTATGTACGTTGTTTTTCACTTTTCAGCACTATACTTTCTTTTATTTATATTTTGTTAGGTGTACAAACATAATACTATATTATTTGTGTTGTTTTAGCGGTAGATTTGTTTGGAGCAGAAAATTAAGTCAACTTAATAGTATTGTACGAGCAACATCCTCTACTGTACCAGGTTTTAAGCAAAGACTACGATAATAGGGATGCTAGAGACTTAGCACTTCAGGAAATATCTGAAAACCTAAACAGGATGCATTTTACAAATTCGAAAGTCGATGATATAACAACAAAAATCCATGGTCTGAGAACGACTTTTTTCAAGAAGTGAATAAAATTTAAGAAGTGAGAGTTCCGGAGCTTCTGCGGATGCTGCGTATGTTCCAAAATGGTGGTGCTTTGACCAAATCAACTTTTAAGGGATCGTGGAGTCGTAATACACCAGGGATCATCCAATTTGGCTGCTGAAGAGGATGATTCTTTATTAGAGGTGGGTATTAGTGCATAGGTGTACGTACAGGTTGATACTAGGAATAAAGGAAATACCACTACTAATATATATTTTTGTCTAATTTGATTCAGGAACATTATGAAGAGGCAGATGTTCTATATGAAGGACCCATAGAAGAATTGAGTGATTCATCAGGATTCTCCTCAGTTTCTAGCAAGAGGCAGTGGAGATCCGAATCTAGGATCTCGCAGAATGCTGAACAGCAATAAATATTAGAGTCACAGCCTTCGAAAAGAAAAAAAAATCAACACTTCGATCAAGAGTAGCATCCAATGTTACGAACGCCCTACAACAAGTTCTGACCAATGCAACATCTGCTCTCAGTGATCTACAAGCAAAAACACATCTATTGTGGACAGTAACCATTTTTTTGCTCAGTAAGTTATAATGCCATTTTTATTAAAAAATCATTTGTGGACCAATGCCTTATAATTTTCTTTTTAATTTAGATATGCTCTAAAAACCTAAATGAATTAGGCATAATGGAATTATTTTTTCATCAATAGTATGAAACATAGTGAATCATTTTAGTTTTGTGTCAAAATGGTTAATGATTAAATGCAGATTTATTGAGTTTAAAAATACAGGGTCTTGCCTTAAATAATATATTGCTCCTTGTATACTTACAATTTGTTTTGTTTTAGAGTGATCGCTCTAGAAATGGACAAAATTACTAATGAGGAAATATCAGATTCCTTAAGGGAAGAAATATTTATTAGCTGCTGTGACAGCGGCTAAAAGAAAACAAAGACAAAAAAATATTTCAATTTAAAAATATTACATATAGATACCAGTACAAATTTCATTTTTGGGACATTTTTATACCTATACATTTATATATATATATTTATTTATTTCATTTTTTCATTTCCATGAAGTAGGTATATTGAGAAATAAAATATCTTTTTTTAATAATGTCTATTTTTTAAAAACATTTCCAATGTAACAAAACTATATTTTGACCTATTAAAAATATATAGAAAACAACTACAACTACAAATTAATATTAGTTTAAATCATATTGTCCTGCCATGTAACTGCCCCTGGGCCCTTTATATATATACTGCATAAATTTCTCTCGAGTGGCAATCGCCTCCGTTTTGCTTCTATTTCCCCCTTGTTTGCTTAGACCATATACAAATCTGTATCTTCTATCTAAATCTTCACTAACATTTTCGCTAATATAGGCAGATTTTATTTCTTCCCTCAGAAAATTGTGTAATGCTACACAGGCCTCCAAAATTTTTCTACCATATCCTGGTTTTAAAGGGATGGTATTGAGTAATATTCTAAATCGATTTGCCAGTATTCCAAAAACATTTTCAACTGCTTAGCCTATAATTAAAAATTCTTTGCTGTACACTCATTGGCCTAAATGGAAATGGCTTCAGAATGAGAGCTGATAAAGAAAATGCAGCATCTGCAGCGATAACAAATGGCGCAGGTTTGGTTCTAACAGAAAGAAGCCTGTCTTCTGGAAAGTTTAACCGATTATTTTCAACTGCTAAAAACAGGTCACTCTCCCAATACACCCCTCCATCAGAAATTTTGCCATTTGTGCCAAAGTTTTCCTACGTAAATTTGTAATTGGCATCAACCAATTCTAAAAGAACAATGCTGTGCATTCCTTTATAATTGTGGTAAGCTGAGCCTTCATTGGGATTCTGAATAACAATGTGTTTGCCATCTAGGGCACCAAGGACATTAGGAAGATTCCATTTTTCCGCAAACTCCCTTTCTATTTCCAACCATTCTGCTGTATTACTTGAAACCTGAAGAACAACAAATATTTATGTAATTATTGAAAACAAATATTTATAATGTATTATTATGTAGGTGAAAAAAGTAAGTATTCTGTTTTAAAATCAAACAAATCAAAAATACAGACAAAATCACACACAACCTACTTACGTGTAAATATTTGTCTTTTAATGCTACGTATATGGCTTGACAAACTAATAATGAATAAATAAAGAAATGGTGCTGTCATGTACTCTATAACAATTGTACATGAAACTCTTGCAGCTTTCCCATGTAGCCAAGTATCTCAAAGTTATTATTAATTTATCCTTTGCTGAAATACATTTTCTGAAAGGGGTGTCGGTTTTGCTAATCCTTTGTTCTACAAGGTCCAGCAGTTTGTTAAATGTTTATTCATCCATCCGTAAAAAGTTCTTGAAACTTTTTCATCTCCATATCTTAAAAACTCCTCAGATATTCTTAAATTCTTGTTCCTATTGACCAACCACGGCTTTACCCACCACTGCCGCTTCCTTGCTGTTCTTTGCAATAAAATTGCTGTACTAGTCATGATTATGACTGGCAACACAATTATCTTTGTATCATTTTCCACATTTCATAGCGGTATATCTTATTCGGGCATGTCTGTTAGTTATTATTATGATGAAAGTAAATGCAATAAAGTAATACAAGATGATATTGATTAAGTTTGATTCCTCAATACTCAAACACTACTTGTGAAATTGTAAATTTATTTCAAAATATAAATTGTATATTCTAATGCGATAAACATTACATTAAATTAACTAAATATATATCTTCGATAGGAAATAACTCGAAATATTAGAAGATACAAATTAAATAGTAGGTATTCATGTATAACCAATACCAAATAATAAAATAAACACGCAACCAAGTAACCGTTCCGCGATACAGTAGCATATCGGAATAGACAATACCATATTGCATTAGTGTAATTTTTACTAAATAGACGGAATCGTGATAAATAAATTAGCAAAGTCAGTAAATTTGAGACAGTAATAAGAAAATCAAAATGGCTATTATCTAGATTCGCAGATTAAATTTTAACATCACAAATAAAGTAACTTAATAATTTGTGAGGTCATGGAATGAAAATTTTTTATGCATTTGAAAAATAATAAGATAATTGTTAGCTAATTAATAAATCGATCAAAACGACAATTGGAAAGCAAATTCGAGCTATTATTATGTTTTACTACTACCACTAATATAATTTTATACGTAAAATACGGTTGATATAGTTCGTTCTTTGCAATAGATAATTCATTGCTGTTATGTACACAGAAACGGGCGAGTATCACTTGCAAGTAGTTTCACTTATTCGGTGCGAACGAAGGTTGATTGTGTGTATTTCAGTTTTTTTTATTGTTTAGTTGTATAAATTTGTACCAGGCCGGGTTCAATAAAATCAAAGAATCAAGAGAACAATATATTAACCTAATATTTATATATTCGATTACTTCAAAAAAAGGAGGAAATAAGCATCGGAACTCTAAATTTAAATATTTCAGTAATTAAGAATTGATTTTTTTATTAAGTATATTCTTATCGAGAGACAAGCTTGGATTGAAAATAAACTCTTTATAGAACGTAGGTTTACACTATGTAAGGAACTTCGAGAAAGTTAGAGAAAGTAGGAATATTCTGTTGGAGTGAAATGAAAAACGGTCGCAGAAAGCTATTGACAAAGACTTGATTCTTGTATATTGATGGCCCATATACAGGAATAAATCAACAGTACCTGCAACTATTTTTGAAAATTTTATTGTTGTATTCTGATTGATTGAAATAGGAAGAGATAGAAAGAAGGACAAACTCCGCAAATACCTCAGTAATATAAATAAATATTATAAAGTGATCACTAACCAGAAATATTGATCGGCGTACATCGACGAAAGATCTGGGAGAAATAAAGAAAAATATGAAAGTAATATAAATGGTAAACACGTGTATAAATAAAAGACTCCAAAAGGACCGGTCCACAATACATCTGGAGGAGTCTATTATATAAAAAGTGCAAACAATATTCCCTAATGGCAGTATATTCTTTATAGAAATACGAGTCTAGGCTAAAGACCGGCGATCAGAGTTTGGCAATAAAATAAACATATGACGTACGCCAAAGGCGGTAATTCGTGAAGAAAAAGGTATAAGGTAAGAATAAAATGAGGTTTAAATGAGTGTAGCGGAGTATAAACAATTGACAATAAATAAATATAGGAAAAAGAGAAAAGATAGGTTTAAATACGTTCTTTCAAACTAAAAAAGTATACGACCTGAATCATGATATATTTTTACATGATAATGAAATGACCATAATTAGACATCGATAAGAAAAAAAACATATAAAAGGTTATAAAATAATTTATTTTTTTAAATTTAACCAAAATAGATAGGGCAACCAAAACATTCCTAAGTATAGATTTAAAATAATAATATATACAAGTGTTGCTACATAAAATACAACTAATTAAATGTTTAAGTATATAAAACAAAACTGCTTAAAGACTTTACGTATAGTTCATTTTATAAAATGATTGGTAACTTTATTAAATAAGAAAAGAAATATATAGATACCATTTTATTTCTTAATAAGGCACATTATTAGGCACAACTACTAGAAAATCAAAACACATCAAAGTACTGCTATTATTAGAGCTAAATGGATTTTATTAGCATAGATTTTTTTTTATCTTTTAATTGTAATTAATCCTATGATTCAAACGCCTTTAGATGCATAATGGTATGTGTCGGAAATGGACGGGTTTCTAAATATTTATTTTCATTTCAATTTATTTTATTGGGATAAGTAGTTTTATTTACTTATACTCGTACAGGAACTGTATGATTTATGGGAAATAGTTTTGCCCTATATTTGAATTTTCGCGCTAACAATGCACATTATTTGCGGATATACACTCCTTTTATGCCTGTCGACTGAGCATGATGTCATGCGCAGAAAAGGGCCGAAGTAGTACAGCACAGAAGTACAAAAAACGGCGTGCGACCATTAAGTCATGAAATCCACTTAAGATTTTTCGCATATCAATTTATTTTCGCGAGTGAACTAACTCATTCAGAATAGCAAATTCAGTGTCCAGACCATCCGAAAAAGGGGATGAACCGAATCCACAAGAAGTGAGAGCGCTCTCCAACAGGATCCACGAACGGAAAAAAGGGTGAGTGCCATTTGCATTTAATGTGCGTTTCGTCTGCGACAATTATAACTTACAGAAATCATCTTTCTCTTGCAACTTTATTTATGGTATAATTTGAATTTATATGGTCCTTCGAAGCATAACGTCTGTTTACGACATTTTGATCCTATCGAGCGCGGATGGGTACCAGCTTTTCTTAAAAATTTTAAAAAATTATTATTTCAAATTTACATAAAAATTCATTTTAAAGCTAGCCATCTTAATTTATTCACGGCTCAAGACACAGATATGAGTGCATATTGCTATCTCTTTCACACCGATCGTGAAATATTTCTCTCAAAAGCGAATTAGTTTACTTTAATCAAACGTACTACATCACGTCCTCTCTCGTACATGCGTAAACCTTTATAAGATTGTCTCTCTCAATACGGTACCATCGAACCAGTACAGTTTCCAACATTTCAAAATCGCGTCGGCGTCGCGTTGTCAAAAAGTATTCGCGACTGCCCAGTTTATTATTTATATCATTTTCGTCCGTTCGTTCGCCGTTTCTCTTTCAGCGCAGTACAGATTACTCGTCCTCGTCAAATCGACAGGATTTTGTTTTGTTTACATTCTAATTTTGCAAAAATAGAATACTATTTTGTATGACTTTAATCGATTTTCAGTGCTGTGCTGGCTCAATATAATATAGTGTACCCTGAGTGTCTTAATTCTGTGTGTATTTTACACATATTAATATTTTTCTCACAAAAAAAAAAAACGTTTAAAGCAGACATAATTTAATTTATTTATTTCGAATTGTTCGAGTATTTTCTTTATTGCAAATCCATAAAAGGCTTACAAAATGGCCACTGATAAGGAAAAAATTGCTAAACTAACACTTAAACGTAAAGTTCCACTAAAGCGGCTGCATGAAATATATGATTATGGCATGAATTCAACAGGTGATCCTTTTTATGAACAAAATTTCTTGGCCAGGGCTGATTTTGTTGAAGATATTTACGAAGAATTTAAGGAACATCACAATAAAATCATTTCTTTAATTTCTGATGACACAGAGTTTGACACGCAGGATAAAGAAAGAGCGGCAGCGGATAAATATTTGTACGGAATAAAAGGAAAAAGAATGGAATTAGCCCTTACAAATATTAGCCATCCTGGTCCTAGTTTTAACGCACCTAGTGTTAGTTCTGGGGCTAAGCTTCCAAAAATTAACGTGCCCACTTTTGAAGGTAATATAAAATTGTGGCCTTCATTTTTCGATTTATACAACAGTATTATACATGACAATTCTAATTTATCAAATGTCGAGAAATTTCATTATCTGATGACGTCACTAAAAAATGAGCCTTTTAATTTACTTAAAGCTATTCCGATGACGGAAAATAATTATCAAATAGCTTATGATACTTTGGTTGGTAGGTATCAGAATAAGCGTTTCTTAGCCACAACTTACTTTAATGAAATATACACTGCTCAACCTTTACAAAAACCCTCTCATAAAGATCTTCGATATTTATTGGACAAATTCTCAGAAAACCTTGCAGCATTGAAAGTTTTAAAATTTGATACTGACTCTTGGGATTTTTTAATTTTTAATATATTACTACAAAAACTAGATTCCAAAACTAGAACAGACTTTGAGCTTGAATATAGCACTACAGAAATGCCCACTTATAAAACGCTTACAAACTTTTTAATTAATCAATGCAAGGCCTTAGAAACTGTCCAATGTATGGTGCCAGTAACAAGCAACAATTTTACTTTGGGACTCAGATCTCCCAGGTTCCCAGATAATACAGCTTTTCAACCTTCCCCAAATTTAAGAAAAATACGTCATACGCAAGCGTCATATATGAACGCTGTTGACGATAGTCAACAAAATTTGAGTTCAAAATGCATGCTATGTTCTGCGTCACATGCCTTGTACCGATGTCAGCTATTTCTAGCAAAAACTCCACAGCAAAGATTAGCTCTTGCGAGACAGCACAAATTATGTAGTAATTGCATACGTTCCCAACACCCTGTGCGCAATTGCCCTTCTTTCACAAAGTGTAGGATTTGCCAATTGCCACATCATACTTTACTTCATTTAAATTTGAATAGAAGCCAGGATTTACCACCAACAACTCTTGAAAATCAAACCCACTCAAATCACAATACGGGTGTACTTCCTACTCCCGATAAAAATATACTGCCCACACAGAAGGATAATCAGTCTTCTCAAAATTTGCATTGCAGCACTTGCACAACTTCCATCAAGACATCTACTGTCCTGTTGTCCACTGCAGAAGTCGAAATTCGAGATATTCGAGGTAATTTCCAGAAAGTGCGTGTTCTTCTCGATACAGCGAGTATGGCAAATTTTATTTCCGAACGGTGTATTAATCGCTTGGGTCTAAAACGACAAAAGTTTTCTGTCCCAATTGAGGGAATAAACAATTCAATTTCCACTTCGAATAACGGCATTACTCAATGTTTTATAAGACCTTGTGCCAAAACTAACCCAACATTTTCATTCCAGTCTGTTATTCTACCAAAGGTTTGCTCAGATCAACCTAAAGTTACAATTACTTCCCAAAATTGGTCTTATATAAAAGCTTTATCACTAGCTGATAACAAATTTCACATCCCTGGTCCGATAGATTTATTGCTTGGAGCCGAGCTGGTTCCCTATATGTTAGGCTCTGGCCGCATTTTTGGTGAGCCAGGACAACCTGTTGCAATTGAGACTGTTTTTGGATGGATACTACAGGGTAAGGCAGAATGTTCTTTGCCAAATACATCGCTTCTTAGTTGTCATGTTTCCCTTAAAACTCAAATCGATATAAATCTACAAAAATTCTGGGAAATTGAACAGGTACCTACACTTAATATTTCCTTGTCTCCTGATGACATCAAATGTGAACAGATATACAAAAATTCAGTTTATCGAAATGATTCAGGAAGATTCGTAGTGCCACTGCCTTTCAGGCATACAAATCCAAACTTTGGCGATACTTATGCACAAGCCCTTCGGCGATTTACATATCTCGAATCTCGTCTGAATAAAAACCTCAATCTTTATCAATCAGATTTTATAAAAGAATATATACAAATGAAATATATTTCTGAAGTTTCTGATTCAAATTATTGCTCATCAGCAGCTTTCTATTTACCTCACCATTGTGTCTTGAAGCCAGGCAGCGTTTCTACAAAACTCCGAGTAGTTTTTGATGCTAGTGCAAAGGGCACAATAGGTATAAGCTTAAACGATAGTCTCTTTTCTGGTCCCAAACTGCATCAGGATTTATCTACAATTTTATTAAAATTTCGTACTTTCCCTATTGTGTTTATATGCGATATCAAACAGATGTACTGTCAAATACTTGTCAAACCAGAACATAGACATTTTCAAAGATTTCTTTGGCGTTTTTCAAAGTCGGAAGAAATCAAAGAATACACTCTTGACCGAGTTACTTTTGGAGTATCCTCCGCTCCATATCTGGCTCTTCGAACGTTAAAAGAACTAGCAATTCTTGAACAGGACAATCATCCTCTAGCTTCTCAAGTTCTCCAGGACTCAGTTTATATTGATGACTGCGTTTCTGGCGCAGACTCAGTAGAAACAGCCCTTCATCTGCAATCAGAGCTAATCACTCTCCTGAAAAAAGGTGGGTTCGAGTTGCGGAAATGGGCTAGCAATCATCCCGCAATTTTGTCTGCTGTCCCATGCACAGATACTCAAATGTCCCTCAATTTTGACACGGAAGGTCCGAATTTTATAAAGGTTCTTGGGCTTCAGTGGAACCCTAATCTCGACGCATTTTCTTACTCATGTACTCCCATTGATTCCAAGTGCACAAAACGTAGTGTGCTTTCCCAAATCGCAAGAATTTTTGATCCCTTGGGTTTTTTAGCACCGACTGTTATTCTTGCCAAACAAATTCTACAGCAACTCTGGCTATCGAATAAAGATTGGGATGATACACCCTCAGAAGATATTGTCCAGACTTGGAGTCAATTTAAATCAGAGCTTCCTGAGATTTCTAAAATCCAGTTGCCTAGATTACTTATTTCTGAATCAGTTTCTCGGCTCGAACTGCACGGCTTCTGTGATGCAAGCACAGTAGGCTATGGCTGTGTAATTTATTTTAAATTCATAACCGCAGATGGAAATATAAAAACCACACTTATTTCTGGAAAATCCAGAGTGGCACCACTTCGAGTTGTATCTTTACCTAAACTTGAACTTTGCTCAGCATATCTTTTGACACATTTGGTTGCCTCCGTAAAAGAATCTTATTCTAATCTTCTGTCATTTGATTCAATATATGCTTGGTCGGATTCACAAGTGACCCTTGCTTGGATCTCGGCTTCTCCGCATCGTTGGAAAACGTTCATAGCGAACAGAGTATCTCATATCCAGGAAATCATACCTCCATCTTCATGGAAATATGTTCCTTCTGGACAAAACCCAGCCGATTGCGTTTCTAGAGGCCTCACACCGTTGCAACTCGTAGAACACAACTTGTGGTGGCAAGGTCCCGATTTTTTACTCCAAAGCCCCGAAAGTTGGCCTGAACAGCCTAATATTTTATTAGACAAACTTTCAGAAGTGTCTCAGGAAGAAAGAAAATTAGTTTTACACTCGCTTACGTCCTGCGTTTCATTGCTATCGCTAGAAAAACTAAAACTGATTCTGACATTTTATTACGAGAAAATAATCAAGCTTCACAAGCTATAATTAAAGACGTGCAAAAAGAATGCTTTTCTAACATTATTTTTGCCTGTGAGAAAAATTCTTCTCTTCCCAAACCCTTCAGAAAACTTGCACCATTCGTAGACGAAGCAGGTATCCTCAGGGTGGGGGGTAGGTTAAGAAAATCTTCTCTCTCTTTCGATGCCAAGCACCCTATTTTATTGCCAAAAAATCATAGGTTGACGGATCTCATTATAGAACAGGTACATAGTGAAAACCTTCATCCAGGTTTAAAAACGGTTCACAACTTAGTTATTCAAAATTTCTGGATTATTTCTCCTCGAAGTGCAATTTATCGTTGTCTTTCTAAGTGTATTAGATGTTTTCGTTCAAGACCTCGATCTTATGCGCCTTTGATGGCTGATCTTCCGGTATTTAGAATCTCCCAAGTCAAAGCCTTTTCGCAGGCCTCATTAGATTATGCTGGCCCCTTCTCCATCACTATGGGAAAGCATCGGGGTGCAAAAACCTTTAAGGCATATATCTGCTTATTTGTTTGCTGTGCTACTAAAGCACTTCATCTTGAATTGTCATCGGATTTATCAACTGAGGCCTTTCTTGCCTGTTTTCGTCGCTTTGTAGCTCGCAGAGGCAGAGTATCAGACATTTATTCTGACCAAGGCACCAATTTCAAAGGTGCATACAATCAACTTCTAACCTTTTCTGAAGCTGCGTCGACAAAACTTTCTATTAAGTGGCATTTTAATCCCCCGGGTTCTCCTCACTTTAACGGATTGAGCGAAGCCTCCGTAAAGTCGGTCAAAACACACCTCTTTCGTGTCATTGGAGAACAGGTTCTAACCTACGAAGAGTTTTATACTCTTTTAACTCAAATAGAGTCAATATTGAACTCACGCCCTCTTTCGGCTATAAGTGAAGATCCCAATGATCTTCTACCTCTCACTCCTGGTCATTTTATGACCATGGAACCTCTCACCAGCTTCCCTGAAAACGACTTGTCAAACGTGCCATTAAATCGGCTAACGCGCTGGCAAATGCTAACGCGAATGCACTCTGATTTTTGGAAGCGATGGAGCCAAGAGTATCTTCATACGTTGCATCAACGTTCTAAATGGACGAAATCGATAGCAAACATTAAATTAAATACGTTAGTGCTGATCAAAAACGAACAAAAGCCTCCGCTTGAATGGGCTCTTGGTCGAGTAATCAAGGTACACCCGGGAGAGGATGGTGTTGTACGCGTGGTCACATTGAAAACTCAGAATGGGATATTACAACGCCCAGTAGTAAAGATATGTCCCTTACCTGGGCAGTAACTTTATCAATATTTTTTTTTTCTTTTTTTTTCTTCTCGATTCCTTTCAGAATTTAATTTTTTTTGTTTTTTGCTTTTACACAAGCGGAAAAACCCTAGCAAGTTTTTGGTGAGGGGAATGTCGGAAATGGACGGGTTTCTAAATATTTATTTTCATTTCAATTTA
>MU191276.1:12958-36843 GCA_016904865.1 Pissodes strobi | reverse complement strand
CGATTAATTATTCATTCCTTTTAGGACGGGCACGTTTCCATAAGATTATAATCTCTCGTTTTTTTTTTTTGTTTGGTCGAATCGATAAAATTTTATCCCTCTCCGAAACGAGCGTTTTATTGTCACGCGGCGCCCATATTCTTCATTATTATTTTCCATTTGCATTGTTTTTACGACTGCAAACCCATAATCCTTGGTTTTATGCCTGTTGAACACATACCGTGTCGTCGTCGAGCAATAAGTCAACATGTAAAGGGTCGGGGGGATTTTTAAAAAGTTTTACGCCATCCGTTAAATTGTCAGTGGTGTAACTGCATCTGTCGGAAGAAAAAGAAAGGTACCTACGCTTCGACTGATCGCACAAAAATGGCGCTATTTTGGGTTTTCTCGAATATTCTAGATTCTAGTTGGGCCTTAGGGATCTTCTGGCACCGATTAATGTTGACTTTGCAGATAAATAGCAAAAAATTAATGTATTTGTGGTGCAGACACCAGAAGTGAAAGTTAGTCCGCTCATCCGCACAAAACAGAACATTTATGTTATGTACGATAGCGGTAGTATCCTCTTTTTGTTCAGTTCTGCGCCCTCTATGACATCCTTGCTGCATCAAGCGAGATGTAAGGACAACGTAGGGCGGGATCGCTCGATCTCTTTCTAGCATTTGGTCGGACATCGTGCTTAACGCTACATTTCCCTTTCTACTTCCCTTCGCCTCGTCGTACTCGAAAGTTTACTAGCGGATAAAGACAGCTTGCAAAATACATTCCCGACTTGACAACACTGACGTGTCAAGAGTGGTACTTTTAAGACCGAACATTAACAATAGACTAGAAGGTTCAATCTAAGCTCCGCCCCCAGTATTTCCCTCCTTGCCCCGTCGAGGGACCTTAGCCAAATGCTGGCCAACCGCTCAGGCCCTCGTCCCACGTTTCACCCCGTTTCATCAAAAGTGCCGACTGAGAGTGGACCTTCTAGTCTCTTGTTAATGTTCGGTGCTTTTAGTCTCTGTTTATGACACAAAGAGGGCAAAGCTATTTTGTGTTTGACGTGGGAAGTACACAGACTACATTTACAACCCCAGACACTAAGCAAAGCAGTGTCATAATAATAATATTCCTTTACGAACACGATCGTCAATCTAAATTAAAGAAGTACTTATATTTTTCCTATGATCCAAAGAAATTATTTAATCATTTAGCCAGCCATATTATAAAATTAGTTCATTTTTTACGTGTCTTATCATTGCTATATTTGCATTCGTCACGCTTATCTTTCGAAAGAAATCATTTAGCCAGCCATATTATAAAATTAGTTCATTTTTTACGTGTCTTATCATTGCTATATTTGCATTCGTCACGCTTATCTTTCGAAAGAAATCCGTTTATCGCGGATGTCCGCCCGAAATTTGCAGGCGTGTGCGCTCGAAACGTTTTTTGCGCGTGTCTGGGCAAATATTGGCCAAGTGGCCATGAAAAATGGGGCTTTAGATAAAATGTCAAAAAAATAGCCCAAGGGTGTGAATGGCATCAGTTATCGATCAGTCAGTTCTACGTAGTTAATGGCATATAGAGGGTGTGCCAGATAATAAGTATAAGAAAATCAAATTAGAACGGCTCATGTATTATCGCAAAACAAATAAGGCAGGAATAATCCTGTAAGTTAAGGCTAATGTTGAGTAACTGATATTAATCAGCCGGAATTGCAATTTTTATCTTTTAATTGGCCACTCGTTTCTTTAAGATATTTATCGCATTGCTGAATGGAAATGAGTATGCCAGGAAAAACGTGTAGACACGGAAGAAGTGAGTTTGCGGGAAGTATGCCATCAGGCAGGTGATCGGTTTTTTTGTAAAAAAAAATATGTTTATTTAAAAGAAACTAATTTTTTGCCTTAGAAATTGATGTTTTTACTTTTCCATCACGAATCCATTTTCCCGGTATTTTCGAAGCAGAGAAGCATTTTGAGAGTTTTGAGAAATTCGCTATCGGGTTGTTCGATTCTCGCGATTTTTCCGGCGCTAGAACGTTTATCAAAAATATACACGCCCAAAAAAAATACTTGCCAATTTGAATAGAATACCGAAGAGCGTCAAAAAGAAATCAAAGGAAATTTCATCAAAATTAATTATTTTTTTCGACAGTTACAGTGTATCAAAGCAAAATTTTCAAAAATCGGGTCGCCAAAAACAATTGACCGTTGGCTGCCAAGTGTTGCCTAAAAACATACCAAAACTAAAAACTCCACCCTTAGCCGTTTTCGATAAGAACGCTAATTTTTTTAACAATTACCCGAAATAGCTGAACTAGACACCTTAAAGCATTCCCTCTGTATATATCTTTCAGCCTCAAAACAAGTTTTCACTTCTAAAATAATGGTTTTAAAATCGTTGCAATATTGAGGGAGCTAACAAAATTATAGAACTACTCGTAGTATAATTACGATCTCAAATTAAATGATAGTAATCAAGGCCGGATAGCACAAAGGGTTTGTTCAATTGAAAATGAAAGATTATTCTACGTCAATTTTTAAAATCAGATTTTTTGTGTTGGTAAATAAATAATATACAAATTTGATTATCGTAATCATCATTCATCGTTAATGTGGTGTTTGGGTTGTTGACCAGCCTGACGAGAATATCACCCACTGTCGTCTAGCCGAAAGTTTGGCGAACGCGACAGAAAACACCGAGCGCATACGGGAACAAGAGAGACAATTCGACAAGGCGCAGTCGTCATCCTGTGCATCGTGCTTATAGTGGTTCAAACGTTCAAGATAGGTTGGACAAAAATTATAAATTATTATGTATAGTTTTAATTTTAATGTTAAAGATTATAATTTGTTCAATCGGCATTGCGTTTAAATATAAGTACTTGATTCACACGGAACCTGGTAAGAATATTACCATCAATATTAAGACGTTTTCAATACAGCAAAGTAAAGATGTAATAAGTCGTTTTTTATATTTTTCGATTTTTCTTGTAGTTTAATCTAATGTTATTGTCCACCACATATGCCATACGAAAGATTGCAATAAGGTTACTATATTGAAAATTAGTAACTAAGAAATATATCACGGCAGAAGTGAAATCTACAAGGTTTGATTAATATTATGAAATACAAGTATTTGTTTGCATTTTATATTTACTTACTTGTTATCAGGGGCCCTGCACGCAACTGTTAAGGTCATATTTTTAGCGGCGTTACAACTGTTTTTAGCTAAAAAACTGTAAATAAATATAGTATAATTATATCAAAATATAGCAAATTACAGCAACTGTTTAAATAAAAGTAATATGCAGGATACACCTAACTATTGTCAAATTTTCTATTTCAATAAAAAGTTATTTTTGTCATACGCTCCCAAAAATAGCTATTTTACGGACTCATTTGAGTCCGTAAAATGCTTCTTTTTAGGCCTAGTCCCTAAAAGTCGTCATGGCAACCTTTACGGACTATTCCAAAATTCCTGAATATGTCTAAATGTCAAATTTCGAATGACATGACAAAATTGTCAAATTGTTGCTACGATATCAAATGCTAAGCTAACTTTGTCGTACATTATGATTTCAAAAATTATGGTAAATATGCAAATTTAAGCGTTCTGAAGAATTGCAAAAAGCGTATAAATAAAAATTAAATTTTGGGAGCGTATGACAAAAAACAGTGTTTGTCACACGTACCTAAATGAAGTTTTTCAGGACTCATCTGCTATTCTGGACTCGACTAATGCCTCGTCCGGAAACAGCAATGATTCGTCCTGAAAAACTCCATATTAGGTACTTGTAACAAAAATAACTATTCTAATACTGCTGCTGAAACTAAGGTTTATAAAGAAAATTTCGTGGAAAAGAAGCAAAAAGAAAGAAGCACCCTGCAAATTAGTAGATTATCGAATTTTAATATTTGTTTTTCTATACCTGTGTTTAGGTTAGCTTTTAAATGGGTCCGGCATTTGATTCTTTTGGTTCTTTATGCTGGAGTGATATAGACGTTTTAAACAGAAATAAAACTTCTGTTATGTTGGCATACTATCCCGTTGTTGATGCTAAATATGAGTATGACAAGAATAAACGAAAAATCGAAAGTCAATAGAATGGTATTGCGCGAAGTATCCTATCTTACGCGGGCATCCATCCGAGTGGGTTAATAATAACTGTGTATGCCATGGTCTATTCAAATATTATTATGTCGATATTAAATTTTGTGCAAGGATATTAAAAAACTGGAGTGCATAGAGGATTAGCTCTTTTTGCCTTTTGGTCATAAAATATGTGATTTTCTATTAAGAAAATTTGTTTATTTCGTAACCACAGTTATAAGTTTTCTCGCAAATTATGACGAACAAGTTCCGGAAATGCATTGTTTAGTTTAGCACATATGCCATCTTAAAAATTTAAAAGTTAGGCTATGATGACATACAAACATTTTCTTCTAGAAATCTTCAAAAGTATTGTATGGCTCAGGCCACTTTTACTGTTTCAGCATGTAGTTTGGGTTAGTTTGGGCTAACATGAGTTAAATTCTATGCAAAAGGAAAATACAAAACCGTATTTATTGATAGTAGGATAAAAATGTTTCTCCTATTATACATGACATGCTAATATTTAAGGGGGTGATTCCTGGACCCATTTTAAGAAAAAAACTTCATATGAACTTATGTTCTAAACGTCCTAACTTTTGAGATTTTCAGAAAAAAATCTATTTTGTATAATAACTGTCATAATATAGTAGATATCTTTATGATATTTAGTGCATGCCTTCTATGAATCAAGATGCATTTTCTGATGTACAAACAATTGTATTATTTCTACCAGTGACGTCCGTACGGGTTTGGCATTGAACATTTTTGGAGAAAAAAATGGTACGCTACTGTTTTCTCTTAAAATAAAAAATATTTTTGAAATTCTCATTTATTTCTGGGCAAATTTGATCTCTTGATTTTCTTTCGTCTGAAGCATGGTTTTCGCATAAAAAAAAATAAATATCGTTTTACTTCATCGCTAAAAATCTGGATGCGGTAACTGTTGTGTGGAAATCTTTTTTTTCCTTTTTCAAGCTATTTTAGCTATTGACTTCGTTTAATATCAATTGCTAATTAATTTAGAAGTAAGTAACTGATTTTGCTTTAGGAAAAAGGAAAAGAAAACTTACAAGTGCCAATAATGATTACCACATTAGAATTTCAGCTTGCACAAACACGATTTTTATTTTTTTAAGCGAAATCCATGCGGGGGACGAAAGAGAATTAAGAGAGCAAATTTGCACGGAAAGGAATGGTAATTTCAAAAGTAATTTTTACTTGAAGAAAAAGCAGTGGCGTACCATTTTTTTTCTCCAAAATTATTCAATGCCGAACCCATACGGATGCCACTGGTAGAAATATTCCAAATTGTTTACAATTTCATAAAGATATATGCAATAGTATCACAGTTATTATAAAATTAATTTTTCTCTGAAAACTTTACCACCCTGTATCTGAAAAGTTAAGACGTTTAGGACATAGGCTTATATAAAGTTGTTTTCTTCAAATGAGTCCAAGAATCACCCCCTTAAATATTAGCATGCCATTAAGGAACACCTTGTAATACACAAAGTGATACAGGAAGAAATATATATGCTCTCGGTTTTTATTGAGGATTTGATGGCATGCTGACAAAGATGGCATATCAGTATTTTGTTACTTCTTAATATTTTCATAGAGTACTGTTCATCAAATAAGTGCTCTGTCATTATAAAAGTCAGGCTATGATGGCATTCTAGCATTTTGTGATGCATTATTAAAGTTAGAAACCTATTGGCAAAGTCTAACTTTTGCTAAGTCCGAATATGCCATCATCTTCTGATATTCTCGTGGTTGCCAAAACCAAAAATAGCAAAACCTAACTATTTCAAGCCTAAAACACTATGCCATTTTGAGGTTAGAATACCACTTGACGTGTATAAGCCAAGAAATCGGCTTGCTTTAATTATTTATCAATAAATAGATATTTGTTTTTAACCGTACGAAAACAGTGTAATAAGTAACAAAATGCTAAAATGCCATTATAGCCGGACTTATAGAAACAGAGCACTTGTTTGGTATAAAAAAATATCAGGAGGTAGGAAAATATTGGTATGCCAGTATGCCATCTTAGCCTGATTTTGATAAGAAAACGAGAACTAGTAAGTTGCTTCATGCATTACTTTGCCTATATAACAGAAGAAATCTATTTTATTTCATTATTAAAATGTATGTTATGTTAACCACATGCGGAAACAGTAAAAGAGTCTTGACTTACAACATTTTTGGTTGGCACATAGTACTTACAAAGATTCCTGGACTAATATGTGTGCATGTCATCATAACCTCACTTTTTACTTTTTTTTTAATAATGACAGAGAGCGTAGGTACGTTTCTCCCTGTATCACTTTACGTAACGCAAGAAATCGTTTTTATGTCAGAATTATTTTGACCGCTAAATACGCTGCATTTTGGAGTGTACACATAAATTTGTATGATTATTAGGAAATAAGAAAATATTTGCCATCATAGCCTGGTTTTGTATACAAATTTAGAACATCTGTATTTCTCCCTGTATTACTGTGTGTATATATTGTATTTCATTATCAATAAATAAACGAAACACGGTTTTGTATTGTTTTTGCTCAAAATCTATGCCATGTTAACCATATGAGGAAACAGTAAAAGTGTCTTGACTTAATATGTTATGGATTGGATTCAAAGATTCCTGGAAGAAAATGTTTCTATGTCATCATAGCCTAGCGTACGTTTCTCCCTTTATCACTTCACGTAACGCCAGAAATCGATATTAGGTTAGTTTGGGTTAGTTTGGGTTACAAACACAAACTAACCCAATACAAGTCAGAATATGATGGCATTGTAGCATTTTGTCACGTATTAATACACTTAGAAACCTATTGGCGGAGTCTATCTTATGCTAAGTCGGCATATGCCATCATCTCCTGATATTCGCGTGGTTGCTGAAACAAAAGATAGCAAAACTGAACTATTTTAAGCCAAAAACTGCCATTTTGGGGTTAGGATAACACTTTACGTGTATAAGCCAAGAAATCGGCTTGCTTTAATTATGTATCAATAAATAGATATTTGTTTTTAACCGTACGAAAACAGGGAGCATACTGACTGGCTTCAATAGCTTTCTAAGATTATTAATAAGTAACACAATGCTAGGATGCCATCATAGCCTAACTTTTATAAAAACAAAGCACTTTCGTATACAGTACTCTATAAAAATATTAGGGAGTAAGGAAATATTGGTATGCCATTCCTGCCGGTATGGCATCTTAGCTTGACTTTGATAAAACTGAGAGCATATACGTTTCTTCGTGTATCACTTCGCATATATAACAGAATAATTCTGTTTTATTTCAATATTAAGATTTATGTTATGTTAACCACATGCGGAATCTGTAAAGGAGTCTTGACTTACAATATTTTTGATTGGCATATTGAACTTTCAAAAATTTCTGGACGAAAAAGTGTGTATGTCATTATAGCCTCACTTTTAAATTTTTTAAATAATGACAGAGAGCGTAGGTACATTTCTCCCTGTATCACCTTACGTAACGCAAGAAATCGATTTTATGTCATCAATAAACAGATAATTATTTTGACCGCTAAACACGTTGCATTTTGGAGTGTACACATAAATTTGTATGATTATTAGGAAATAAGAAAATATATGCCATCATAGCCTGGTTTTGTATAAAAATCTAGAGCATGTGTTTCTCCCTGTATTACTTTGTAATATATATTGTATTTCATTATCAATAAATAAACAAAACACGGTCTTGTATTTTGTTTTTGCTCAGAATCTATGCCATGTTAACCACATGAGGAAATAGTAAAAGTGTCCTGACTTAATGTATTATTGTTGGGTTCCCGGAAGAAAATGTTTCTATGTCATCATAGCCTAGCCTGTATCACTTCACGTAACGCAAAAATCGATTTTATGTCCTCAATAAGCAAAGAAGTATTTTCACCGCTAAACACGTTTTCGTGCGAAAAAAACACGTGTATCAATCTATTAGTTGATTTGCGGACATAAATTTCTATGATTATTCGAAAATAAGAAAGTATTTGTATGCCATCACTGCCAGTATGCAATCATAGCCTAATTGAATTCATAAATTCGGAGAGAATGTTTTCTCAAAAACCAAGAGGCATTAATTTTTTTGATTATTAGAAAATAAGAAAATATTTGTGTGCCGTCACTGCCAGTATACAATTATAGCCTGACTCAATTAATAAAGGCGGAGAGAGTGTCTTTTCATAAACCGGGAGACTTTTACAATTCCTGTTTGCTGAAAATGGCATATCTTTAATTGAGAAATATATCCCTGAAACCAACGAAATTGGACCATCCTGTACAAGTTTGCGTGATGTTCGTGCACGTGCGGTTGCCATTGTAATCGCGATTGGGTGCGCCTATAGGTAAAAACAGTTGAAAATGAGACAGATGCATTTTTCGGGTTATTTACCTCTACATTTTACTCCGAATCTATAAGGCGTCGTTTGCAAAAATTAAACAGCTTTCTTTCCCTTTTCAGCTTACGCCGGAGGACGAGGAGCGCCGAAGACGTCGTCGCGAACGAAACAAAATCGCAGCGACCAAGTGTCGTTTGAAGAAACGCGAGCGCACCGCCAATCTGATCCACGAATCGGAAACCCTGGAAACGCAGAACATCGACCTAAAGAACCAGCTGCAGGAGTTGAGGAACCAGGAGAGGATGTTGATGGACGTACTCTCTGTTCATAGGTAAGCATTTGGTGCTGCATTGAATCTCTATTAAGTGCAGTTTCGATTTAAAACTTTCTCTCACATTTTAAAGCAAGGAAAGTTGGCTTACAGGGTTTCTTGCAATAGATTTCGATTTAAGTATAGCAATGGGTTTCTAGTGTAATCGACTTAGATTCAGCCTAATAATTTGTATTTTTTTTTCAGGCCTCAATGTCAACACAACATTGGTCCAGCGACGAAAGAAAGCCTTTATAAACTACCCCCCGTATCATCGGTCATGGAACAACACTCGTATAGTAGGCCCCCATCAGTGAACTCCCTGTATAGGAATCAAAACGCAGAGGTAATTTTTGGAAATTCTCTCAGATAATAACAAAGAAATGTTTTCTGTAATATTTCCTTGAAAAAATGTGAATGAAATTTACTCTCTTATGGAGTTGCATATGCATGGCGGCTGGTCAATTTTTATAACCGTCTCGAAAATCATCGATACTTGTAGGACAGCCCTCGTTTTCCCGATATTTAATTTTATTGGAAAGCGTCAAATGATCGCGATCCGTCCTGCTAACTGGAAACTTAGTTTTATTTTAGTTCACCCAATCTTTTTGCAGATTTACTCGAGGCCTAACGTCTTGGTGTCCAACCAATTGACCTACACCCGTTCCACGATGAACTACAGCAAACCGCCCAGCATAGTAGTGGAGGACATAGAGGACTACGACGATCACCAATTCATCAACCTGGATAGTATAAACCCTTATTATGCAAACTCGCCTTGTCACAACTACTCTTCCAGCCAAAATTACGGTAACAGTCAGGGGATAGACAACGGCTGTATGGCCTAGTCACTCGGTCGTTTTTATTTCTAGACTAACCCAAAAATCAAAAATATAATATCGTTGGTTTGCTACAGAATAGATTTCGGCCTCTACAGACACCCCCAAAAATGATTTTTTGATATTTATATTTACATTTATATGCAGTCAACCATATACCTTAGTCCCATTGTTATAAGAACTATGACTGTTGAAGTACTAAAATTGTTTTGAATTTTACGGGTTGCCTCAAAAATTTCAGGGTGATTCTGAAAAATCCTATGACCCTTTGGGTGTCCTAGTAAGAAGCACTTTGTCACCTCGAGTGTTTGGCACAACTTGTAAAATAGAAAATAATTAAGTATACCTATGACATCTAAGAGTCTACAATTCTTACTTATTACTTAACTCTTACACCCCGTAAGTCATCGCAACCTAGATGTAATACAAAATTTTCACAGTGTTGCCTTACAGTGGCTTTATACCAGATGCCGTAGTTGTCAATATGATGACTAGAGGTATACTATAAGCCAATCGAACAATATGCTTTGACTGGTCCCATATTTAGCTCGGCATTGGTAATTATTATATGCAGCTATTGATTTCCTATAGAGTACTTTTTGATATAGTGAAAATTGTAGTAATTTTATATTATCTATTATAGTCATGTATAAGTAATTATCGTTTCAGGCACTTCATACTATTTAAATCTGTGGTGTGGTCAGAGAATCTTTCTTGTGCAAATCGGCTTTTTCCTTTTCTCCCAGTTGAAAGCTTCCTTTTTATATATATAAATCACGCGATTCTAGGATTTAAGAGTATTTTTTAGTATTTTTAAGTGTTCATATAAGAGATATAATTATTATTATTCTAGCTGTTTAGGTATTTATGATAGTTTTAGATTAGTACGTGTTTTTATAATACTTGTAGGGCAGTTAACGGTTTTAAAATTTTAACTGATCATGATTTCCAGCGTAACTGTAACAAGCGAATCTTCATTTGGGCACATCAAGACAACGCGTTTTTAATATATTCTCGAAAAAAATCACGTTGGAAGTTGGTGCTTTTTGATAAAGCCAAAATGCGGTAATCTAAAAATTGAAGATGACATTTTTCAAGAAGCAGAATAGCCATATGTATTACGATACATTTCTAGGCTTTGGAATCGAATATGCACAATAAAATGAATACAGCTAAATTTTGGCGCGCTCTATGAAATTTCCGATTTATCGAAACATGGCATCATTCGACTCTATGCGCTATCGATTTTCTATCATCGACCATACGACCATCACTAGCACTTTAAGATCCTTTACACAAATAGTGCACTATGTAAAAATCAACCTCTCCTATTGGTCGATCCATCTCATATTACAATATGTCTTCGTGATGCAATCAATTTCTGTCAAGAGCTCTTATGGTGTAGAGGTTTAGATAGCTGGGTCTCACCTGGATGGCCCGGGTTCAAACCCCGTTGCTTTTTTTTATTATTTTTTTTAAGATTATGTTTCTAAACAGTTTTTTTCTTGATTTTGGGTATGTCTTGGGTTAGTTTGGGTTAGCACCTGGTTAGTTTCCTTTTGTTGAGCCCCGTAGCGAGCGAAGCGAGCGGAGGGCCATGCGGATCGACCAATAGGAGAGGCCGATTTTTATATAGTGCACTATTTGTGTAAAGGATATTATAACTCCCATCACTACTATGTCCGGTGTCTCCCTCTAGGTACTTCTAACTAAAACTTTTAACAACACAGGGGCGTACTTAGAGAGTCGGGATGCCAGAATGGGGATTTTCTTCACTACTAAATATTTTCTAGTTCTTGAGGATTTATTTGAAACAAAATCTATTTTGGGGTATTTTAGTGATATGCGGAAATTATTTTAGTCAGGAATATTTATTAAAGTCCAGAACTAACATAAACATCTACGAAAACAAACAATTAAATTTTTTGGGTTTTTTCCCAGTCCTAAATTTGAGGGATTTGTAAAAATCGACCCGAACGATCTAGCAACCATGTTACGGAATCTAGGAGAGGATAGTTCCCAAGATGAATTCCGTTTACTATTGGTCGAATCAATTGAGCGGGACATAGAGCCTTTGTTTACTATTTTAGAATGTCTAATATTTCACTTCACGCATGGCCCACCGCTCGCCACGGGGACTCCCAAAATGAAGAAAATAAACATTTTACAAACATAACCATAACGAAAAAATATAAAAAAACGCCTTGCTACTGCCGGGAATAAAATCCAGGTATCACAAGCGCAGGATCTAACCACTGAACCATTAAGCCCGCTGAAAGCAATCCACTTATTAGACATTCTAAAATAGTAAACAAACGCTCTAAGTCTCGCCCAATTGTTCGACCAATAGCAAACGGAATGTATCTTGTGAACTGCCCGCTAATCGGAGACTGACAGAAATTGGTATTATTTGCTTAAAAATTGGCACCGCTGTCTACCCTGTGATGTCCAAAACAGCAGCCATTTTAAAAACCAATCGCTCAATGTCACTCACGAATAGTGAAAGCTCCAAAATATTAAATCAGAAAATCTGTTGTTTTGAAGTGAAACTTCTTAACGCGCGCCGGGATAAAAATTTGAAGGTCATGCATCGTCCGGCGCGCTGGCGACACGACGAGATGTCCCGAAAAACCGTTAGGACATTTTATTGTGATATCTTTGTTAGTTTACAAGCAAAAATATGGGATTGGCTCTATTACCTTGTCAAGACATAAGCGAAACTTCTATGAAGAATATTTTTTTCATTTAGGTCTTCCTTTTTTGTTCAATTCCTTGGATCATAAAGGCGTGTGTGTCAGAAATGTGTTTGTGATGCGCGCCCAAGCCCAGGACTTGTCAGGCAATAGGACTTGTGTAGATGATTAAGAATAATATATCTGCGCCCGGCTCAACCAAAAAATAAAAATATGACACAAGACAGAGGTGAAAGGATGACTTGTGGTGTCACGCTGTCAGTCGTCACACTTGAGTTTGTGTTTTGTGCTGTCACAACTGTCACGTGACAGTCGTGACTAGTGTTACCACCCCTATTTATTATTAACAGCCCCTCAATATAGCCCCTCGTGAGCTTTTTAGACCGACAGCTCAAGTCGGCGACTTGGGAACAAAAATAACTACGATGGACCTTGGATTTTCTTATGGAGATTTACATATAAAAATAGTCGAAATTGCTGCCGAACCAGTATAGCGTATCTACTGCACGCCAATTGGCAACACCGCAAAATGGTGACACAGTTGCGTTGATTTAGGGCTAGCCATAGAAGAGCAACCATTGAGGTCTGAGTTTACCCATGTCTGACTAGACGTTTCCCGTACCACATCAGAGGGCTTCAGAGCTGCGCGCGCATTATATTGTTGACAAACACCATATCTTTAGAGTAGCAAATTGCTGTCAAGTGGTTGGATGCTGAGTCTGCGATACGGCGTCCCGGGTTCAACCCATGCCTTGGGTTAGTTTTGGCTGTTTGCGTCCCCGTAGCGAGAGGAGAGCCATGCGTGAAGTGAAATAATAGTCAACGTTTCATTGGCCTCATTAGTTGCCGTTATCCGGCTAGCTCCAAGTATTGCATTACAAGTGTCTAGCGCCCCCACTAACTTTTCGACGCGAAAGCCGTGCATGCGTAATGGCGAAGCAAGAATAGGTATCATTATAACTGCATGGCCCTCCGCTCGCTACGGGGGCGCAACCAACAAGAACTCACCATGCAAAAGTAACCCAAGGCTTACCCAAAATTAAGAAAGAAATAAATTAATAAAAAACAAACATAACCCTAAAAAAATAGACAAAACATCTGCCGCGACCGACGGGAATCGAACCCGCGGCTCACAAATGACAAGCGGATCGTCTAACTACTACACCACCGAGGCGTTGAAGGAATATCGCTAGACCGTAAAGACATGGATAATTCCGATACATTCGGCCACTACGCATGCACGGCTTTCGCATCGAAAAGTTCGTAGGAGCGCTAGACGCTTGTGTTGCGTGCGGCTTCACCTGTCACTTGTCATTTACATGACAACCCTAATATTGTCATTTTTTTGGTAAAAAACAAAATAGTAAATGCTCTTTGCTTTTTCCATTCTCATTCTAGAATAAAATTTGGTCTGTGGTGATATTAGGACGACCAAAGCATTTCAAATTATTATCAGAACTTGCAGCGATTTTGCGTCCCAAAAGTAACCGGCATTTGTGGTCCTGTCGACATCGACCGCTGCGGTTGAACGTGGTTAATTCCGTCAGTGTTGCCAGTTTATTAAAATTGCGCTTTCCCAAAAAGCGCCACCTGGTGTCAAGTGGTTATAAGGTGTTTTTGTTGAGTATTTTTTGGTCAAGCCGTCAATTCCTTTTTTCTTCAAACGTCAGTAAATCCGTCATTACTCGACTGTGTAGGCGGCCGTGAAGTTTCATTTTTCCTCCGCCGGAGCTTTACTTTTCACTTTTCCGCCGGCGGAGGTAAAAGTGTTGTCATAGCAACATAGATACAATACAAACAAAGGACAAAATAAGCGTCAACAACTCAAGATTTATTAAACTACAATTTGTATTTATCACTCAATTTGTGACTGCATTTCTAAAAATCACTAATTTAGGAACAAATTGGTTATTATTTAATCGAACTTACTCAATAACTGCTTATCAATACGGAATTAAAACGCAATCGGAGACGCAATCTTAAAAAAATAATTATTGTTGACAGTGTCCACTGACAGCTTGATGTTACATTACTATAGCGTCAACCTGTGCCTATTCACCGACACCGCGCACCGGTCTAAGCCGCCTTGCAAACCCACTTATCTTTAATAATAATTATTATTACTATTAAAACGAGATGTTTTTGCATTAATTTGTCGACATTTGAAGAAAAAACAGCATATTTTATTTGGAGGAAAAGTTACTTTTCCTCCATATAAAATAATATACTATTTCCAATACAATGTTTTCAAATATTGTCAATACTTAATTTTCTTAGGATTTCGTGGAAAAAAATTAATACAACTTTGTTACTTGTATGTTATGCTATTTATTTTTTCCGTTTGAAAAATGTCGATTTCAAGCATATAGTGGAGTATATATGATTTCAAGTAATACCTTCTAAGGCCGCATTTATAATTCTAAAGTACCAATCTTTCGATAAAAAATATTTTTGTTTCGCATGGCATCAAAATCAATAATTTTACATCCCTATTTTACCTTCGCTTCCCACGTGAATGCTGTTCCAATGACCAATGACGACTCGAGAATTCACGCCCTGTTTCCATATATTTTGTATATTTTTTTGTTATTGGCTAATAGGTATAGGAATGCGATGATAATTTCCTAAATCCAGGAGATTATCGTCGCAGATGGGGGAAATTCTCGAGTCACATCCTGGGTTGCCAGTTCTTTTCTAATGAAAAAGTGGGACAGTGTCGTTTCAGCAAGAGCGCCGTACATTTTTTGGAGCCACGCCCAACTTTTGTTAGGAATTCAACTAAAACGACCAATAAAAAGGAAAAGTTACCGATAAGAGACGAAAATATTCAAATCATAACTGCATGCTTCAAAAAAAGTGTTGCATTTTATGCGAGCGAGTGGAAAAGGCGGGAAAACGGGACAATTCACGTGAAAAGCGGGACTGTCCCTTCTAAGGCGGGACCTCTGGCAACCCTGGTCACACTGGAACAGCTTCCACGTGGGAAGAAGAGGTGTAATAGAGATGTGTTGTTTCCATCGTATAAAAATCGATACCTTTATATCCCTATTACACATTTTTCCACGTGATCTTGAAAAGTGATCCAATGACTCAATTAATTCACTCTCTGGATGAAGAAAGACAGATAGTAACAAAATAGCTGTTGAAATCCCCATTTTATTTTTCCTTATTAGCCCCAAAGCTCAATATGATCATCAGGTCTGTGCGGGTACAAGTTGTAAGGTTTTATGCAAATTATTATCGAAAAATAATATCAAATATACGATTTATTTTCAAAAATTTTCAATAAGCCCAAAGTAATCCAATTTATGTTATATCAGACTTTAACCTACCATAATTTTCCAATTATAAATTTTTCAAAACCTCAAGTTTTCTCGAAATTGGTGTTATTTATGAAATAATTGACAATTTCCAGACTTTTTATAATAACCGTAAAGAGATTTCTTTAAAAATTCGGGTAAAGTTTCCATTGATTCTCTAGGTAGGAATTCTTTTACAATGATAATACTCTAATTTCTGTACCGAAGTGCCTTTATGTCTCCTATCTGGGGTGACCAGACGCCCTATTTTACCCGGACAAACCCTCTTTTACCCGGACAAGTCCTCTTTTACCAGGACAAGTCCTCTTTTTAACGTTATACGATAATTCCATTATTTTATGTAAAATTATTGGCAACCATGTGTAGTCGCGATCGCTTATTGCATGTATTGTATATTATTCAAAACACTTCCGACACAAAGTGTGTGGATAACTAAATTCTAATTCCTAATAATAAGTAGCATTTTAAGATCCTTTACACAAATAGTGCACTATGTAAAAATCGATCTCTCCTATTGGTCGATCTATCTCGTATTACAATAATATGTCTTCGTGATGCAATCGATTACTGTCAAGAGCTCTCGTGGTGTAGAGGTTTAGACAACTGGGTCTAGTTTGGGTTAGCACCTGGTTAGTTTCCTTTTCTTGAGCCCCCGTAGCGAGCGAAGCGAGCGGAGGGCCATGCGGATCGACCAATAGGAAAGGCCGATTTTTATATAGTGCACTATTTGTGTAAAGGATCTTATAATGCTAATAAGTATAGTATAAATAGCCCAGGAAAAATATTTTTGACAAAATGGTCAATGCGCTTGAAAAAAAATTGATGTGGTGCTATTTTCCTTCCTTGCCTGTCCTATATTTTTCCATTGCAAATATGATCACCCTATTCCTATTGTAAAAAATTATTTTATTTTTTTTGTAATTGATTGCCTGACAATATTTTTCCTTTAAATTACTTATTTGGCCAGTAAATAATTTTAACATTTTGTAAATTTGCTTATGTGACTATCCCCTGACTGTGTCGTCCCCATATACATAAGATGCTATATAAATTCCATGTTTTGTATTATTTAATATAATTTATATAGGGTGAGAAAAGTTGGTGTACTTATAATTATTTTGGTGACAAAAATGGAAACTTTCGGTACTTGGTACTAATTTTTCAAGCATATGTCATTGAGGATCTTTTCAGATCAGAATTTTTATCCAGAGCAATATGTATATATGAGTTAAACTTTGTTTCATAATTAAAGTATCAATGTTTTGAAAAATTAGTAACGAAACGTTTCCTTTACTTTCTGGATATCGTTTCACCCTTTGTTGCTAACTACCTACTTGTTATTGTGTTGAAAGATCTGAATCTATTAATGTTACTACTTATCACAGTGTGCGGTATAATTGTGTTTTTGTATCGCAAACTGTGAATCGAGATATATTTTTTGTATTGTTGACTAATGTTGTTGGTGCACAACGTACAAGCATTCCAAAACGAGTTAATTGTAGAGTTTATAGTAGTTTCTATATTTTTGTACTCTATATGCTGTTTTTATGACCTTTGTGTATTTTGTTCTTATTTCTTTTTTAAGGGTGCTGACGCGATTGGGCTTCGTTGTTGTTTTCTGTTATTTTATCAAAAATTAAAAGCGTTTTTAAAATATTACGGCGTACACGCAGATTTGATTAACGAAAGGAACATTTTATTGACTGATTTCTAATGAAAATTCGGGCTTGTGAAACAGGGAAGGAGAAAGATCCAAAAATATAATTTTGCAAAACGAAAAATATTTAAAATACAAATTAAGGATCGCAAAGATACAGATAAATAAAATCATATGTTGTAAAATCAAAAGCTGCATTTTGTGTTCTATAATTCTATTCTAGAAAGATGAAAGTACCTACCCCCCTGCTTTAAAGGTACTTTTAATTTTGAAACCAAAACTAATTTTTCTTCTTGCATCAAATTTTTGTAATTTTCAGAAATCAGTGTCCCATTCGTTCATTAATTCTGAGAAAACACTCTGTAGAATTTTAATGATATTTTTACAATTCAAATTTTCAAGAAACATGAATTAGTTTTCTACTTAATTACAGGGCAAAACCAATCCGTCGACATGTTTTATGCAGTTAAGCGTTCTCTGGTAGATATCTTAATGCTTTAAATGCATCTATACCAGGGGACCATTCTCAACAATTAAAAATGAAAACAAATCATAGGCGTGCGATGTTATGGGGGGCTTAAGAGAAGAGAGGACGCTATTATAGTAAGCTGTCATTAATAATCAGAACATTTTGATTCTAACAATTTTACAGAACATGCTCCCCAATTTAATACTATTTTGGCTCACGAATAATAATTATGAAAACGAAATATTAATCTTAGTGTGAAGCAGCTTTCAGTATATATTTCATTTTTGTGATCTTGCCTCCAATATCGCCATCGGCCATGGTTCATGTCGAGAAGAACAAACGGCCCAAGGCCGACTTCGACATTGGAGGCTGGATCACAAAAATGAAATATCCCTAATTATTCATACTTATTATTATTGAGACAAAATAGTACTAAAGTGGGGAGCATTGTTACCTAGAATTTTCCTTGCTTCCATGGACCGCACGCCGCTGCTTTAAGATCATACATACATGATTAGCATGATATAAATTAATGATTTCCTATTCTATGTTGTACCTTGGAAATGGTGCCCCTATAGATGCGTTGATGCTTATCAAAAGAGCCACTGAAGAATTACAGATATATTTAATAAAACCCTCTGTGTATGCAAGGAAAACACCACGTCCTTATTGTTATAAAAGAATATCATTAGAGCCTTACAAATTGTCCAAAAAATTGAAGCACGCTCTGTATATCTTAATTTTTTTCATTGTTTACTGCCAAATTTTCACCTACCATCCCCAATGTTTCGTATGTTTCTGTGTTATATAATACTATTTATTGTTTATTACTATTTACTGTATAATATTTTTCTACTTATACTTTTACTTATTGATAGCTTTTAGCGATTTGTACCTTTTCTATGATTTAGTTTTAACGTGTAATATAAAATTATATTTTTATAATATATTTTTTGGACGAAAGCTTGAGAGGCAACATCTGTATTTATTGCAAACTAAACTGTTCATCAATTGGAACGAGAAATCGCATTTTTATTAACATTTTCAAAGCTCAAAATTCGAAATTGATTCGACCTTTCTGGTGGACAAAACATCCGTCCAATACATTTTTCCAAAATTTCTTGTGGTTCTATTTTGTAGTTCGAAACCAACCTTGGTGTTGTCACATCGAACTGTACTTGGAAAACCAAACTTTGAAATAATGAGAAAATTTGCATGCTTTATTTCAATTGAGATGGCAGTTTAACAGACTCCATGAACAGTTTAAAAAATACACAGTTTGTCAAATAAAATATTCATCGCCCTACTTATGCTAAATTTAATGGTCTCAAAACATTTCTATTTAAAATTTTGAATTGTTTTTGGAAGTTTTTACGTAAATGAATACAAACGTTGCTCGTTATGCCTTTTGTTACTTAAGGGTAAGAAATATTTTCTAACTGATAGTTTTTTGGGTTGTTGAATTTTTGAAACACTAATTTTTGTTAGGTCTAAGTGTTTCATATTTCATTTTTGTCGTTGCTTGAGCCGATTATTTTTATGTAATTTGCGCTTTAAGATAGCTTTCTAAATGCTTTACACTTAGTACGGGGTCACCGAAAAAAGCTGCACTCACCATATTAGCCCGATTTAAAATTTCGTGAAAAAAAATGGAAATTATTCTATAAATTAGTTCTTAAAAGGTGCAGATTTTTTTGTAGACATTGTATTAAAAATATCGTTATAATTCCTAGAATTTAATATAATTATCGATACTTTATTAAAACTGTTCCATTTTTTTCGAGAAAAATGGCACTAGTTTTACTTCTAAATTTAAAAGACAACTGCTTAAAATGTTTATTTTGTGATAAAAGATGTTAAACATCTATAAAAAGTATATTTCTAGTAAGTATAAATCTATTAACTATACACTTTAAAAACTTTCTTTTGCTGTGCCATCACATTTTATCTAACCATTTTTTTTAGATTTAAAATGATTTATATTTTTATAAGAAAATTCACCAAAAAAAAAGGGATTTTATATGATGCTTTTTCGAAAAATAAGTTGATCATTGTTAACAAAAAATGTACAGCCAACCCACATACTTGATGTACATTTTTTGGCATGCCCAGGATCTAATGCTGTTTTCCTAATATTCGCACACTTTTCATTTTCCTCAAATTGCAAGTTACCTGTAGACAAATATACGGGTTGTGTTAAAAACATATAAAATTATTACCGGTATGATAGTGCCTTGAAAATAATACAGATTTAACATTAAATGTTGTATTTTGTAAAACTACAACTTTATTTTGAAAAGATATATATCAATATAACTTTTAATTTACATTTTGTTTTTCTTAACTCCCCAGAAATTATTTATACCAAAAAAACCACAAAAGTTGAAAATCATTGCGAAGTAATAATAACAACATTTGAAAAATGTTTTATTGCATACGGGAAAACCTAACAATCAGATGATACATCCAATCAATACATACATTTATGTAAAAAATAAATAATCTATGAACCAAAATAAAGAGATGAAAATGTCTTACAAATTAGAAAAATAAATATCTTCTTATGAGCCCACGATAATGTTGTTGATCGGAATATGGATTAGTTTGACGAAAAATCCGATGAAGCCCATTATGGCGAAACCGATGGCTGTAGCTATAGCGATCTTTTGGAATTCTGAAATAAAAGGGTTAAATTTAGAATAATCAAACTGACAATTCAATTTGAAAAGGTACAAGTTACTACTACTTTCTTTAACCAAATTTTCCTTGTTTCTCAAAATTGTCCTACATATCTGTCAGCCCTATGATAAATATATGCAAGTGAGCTACAAAAGCAAATAGAAGTAGTATATTGGTGCTACAGGTGCATTTACACTTTACACAGGTCAAGTATAAAATTAAACACAAATACCATTTAAAGTTTAAAACTACAGATAGATTAAAGGTAACTATATAACATACGTTATATTAGAGTAAAAACGGTTAAGGTATAATATTATATACAGAAACATAAAAACAAACATTTCAATTTTATAACAGCCTCGACTATTAAGGAATCTCTTAATTTTAAATTTGTTCATTGTGATATTTTCAATTAACGGACTGGTAGCCTGTGAATATATAATAATCAGGGACGATACTATCAATTTAACAAGTTGCAATACTCTATAGAAGATGTTCACTTCCGGCTGTACCCTCAACGCCTGTCACATTTCGAAATTGGGGAGGTGAGCGTTATTGAAGTTAGAGCAGTTGTAATGGGCTTAAAAACAAAGATGCACGTGATGTTTTTGGTTTGTCTGTTCAACTTATTAAGAACATCAATGACTTCATTGTAGTACCACTGGCAAAAGTTATAAACCTTTGCTTCAAGGAGAGTATTTTCCCCTCCTGTCTTAAACAAGCCATTGTGATTCCTATCTTTAAGGAAGGAGATATGACGGATGTCTCTAACTATCGTCCGATTTCCCTGCTTCCAAATTTCGCAAAAATATTTGAAAAATGCATGTCTTCGAGAGTGGCGCTGTTTCTCGAAGCAAATTCACTATTGTGTAATGAGCAGTTTGGGTTTAGGGCGGGACGTAATACTGTGCAAGCTATTTTAAATCTGGTATCATTCATTATGGATGGTTTTAAAAACAAAGAACATATTGGTACCATCTTCTGCGACCTAAGGAAGGCCTTCAATTGTGTATCGCACAAGTTGCTCATCAAAAAAACTTCATCTTTATAAATTTGGTCAGAACAGTATTGACCTATTAACATCCTATTTGGAAGGATGAACTCAAAGGGTGGTGGTGGATGGAGTGTCGTCGGACACAAGAATCATGAACACTGGGGTGCCATAAGGATCTGTAAAGGGCCCTTTACTATTCCTGGTGTATATTAATAAACTTTATCAGATCCGGGTAAAGGAACATTATGTCTTGTTTGCCGATGATACTACCATCTCAATCAGGGAACCTCAAGTGGATGCTCTGGTGGGTGGCACACGGGGTAAGGCACAGTCGAGAGCCAGAAACTGGTTCTTAGTCTTAAATGAATCCAAGACTAGCCATCTCCTTTTCTCTTTAAGAGATGCACTTGTGGGACTACATCATTCTTGGGAGTACCGATGGATAGTGAGGAGTGGCATATATACGTTGCACAATTTGTCAGGGACAGTGCCCGTGTGTTGAGGACTGCAAATTTTGCCTTGTTTCATTATGTTATGTCCTATGTGATTCTGGCATGTGATCCGCTGTGGCGCAGAGTTTTTGGCCTTACAGCGGAGGGCAGAGCGAGTTGGTGGTCGGAGTATAGAGATGATTATACACAAACGTTCATCATGACTTTTTCAAATGTTTTCATACTAGAAACCCTTCTTTATATAAAGGACAATCTGGAAAAACTTCCTACAAATGATCAGAAACATGGTTATGCCACCCGCTCCAACAGACAGCTTGCTGTTCCGCTGTGTAGGCTCGAAAGGTGTCGAAGTGGGCCGAGATACTGGGCTGTAAAGTTTTATAACAAGCTTCCAGACACCTTAAAAACGAAACCCAGAGGTGTGTTCAGGAGCAGGATTCGACAGGCACAATAGAAGCCTTTATATGACCCAATAGACTTCTTGACTAATGAAATAACCTTCAATATTTCTTAGAATCCCTATAATTGTAAATTGTAAATTGTAAATCTTTGTCTGTTAGTTTCGTGTTATTCCATACTTTTTTTGGCCTGTTTTAATAATCCTTAGTGCATTTTAAACTGTTTTCTGAGTTTTGAGTAATCTTAAGAACTATCTTATTGAATTACTTAATCTTACGACTTCTTTATGTGATGACAATTTTATTGACCTGTGTACACCTTATTTGGTGCTAGCATGAATAACTGATTTGATTTAATATGTGTCAGGTGCCATGATCATGACGGAAAAATGAGGTAGAACATATTTATAAAAGCCTGTTGACTTCCCTATAGGGCATTCCAGCCAGTTTTGTGATCCTTCTATGCTGCAGGCAAAAAGCCTCGATGCACTCACACTGTGACCCCAGACAATGATTACATATGCAATATTGCTATGTATCAGCAAAAACTATGCTTGAGAACCATTGGTGAGACAATCCCCAAGCCACGTTAGAGGCCAATTTGGCACAGAGGGCATCAGTTTGAGCATCCCAGTGCTATTCAGACAGAGTCCAAATGAACTCCCAGAGACTTAACACCAGAACCCTCACCCCTATCTGGGAAAGCATGAGTTGAAAAAATTTAAGATTCTGTCTTGGAGGCAATTAGGAATAACCGATTAGTTGCAAGCCAATGCTCAGCCCCTGATTATCAAATAACGGTAGCCTCCAGAGATTGGCTAAGAGCCTCATAATATGTTGATAGCAAAAATTTAAAAGCAAGAGCCGTAGAAAATGTTATAAGTTCAGTTTTCTGATTATGGGGGAATAATAAATTCTTACCTTTTCTGTCGGGCTTCGTGCACCTTTTTACCAATCGGAGTGAGTCCTTGGCAAACTGTCGGCCGGGTTCAAGGAATTTAATTACTTGATCCATTTTCTGCAAAAAAATAGCTTGAATTAGCAACGACACAGAAATGCTTATAGGTGTAACATAATATAGCTTTCATTTAAATATGTTTGGTTCAGTTAAGTGATAAATAATAGGACTGAGCTATTAAGCAGTTTCTAATATTTCCAACATACAAATAGCTCTAAACTGGTTTTTGGAGGTATATCAATATAGTAAATGTAATACACATTCGTTGTGTTTACTACTCAACATGTATTTGAAACATTTAGGAAATAGAGTAAATGAACTTAAGATATATGGATAACAACGGTGCCCCATTAATGTAAACTTATGGTCCACTTTTCTTACTTCATGCCAAGTTAATATTGTATGAATTTCGTCAATTTCCAAATTTCTTCATACACTTAATAGATAGGTAGTAGGGCAACGCAAAGAAAATAAGGTACACAAGAGTAATATAAAGAAAATCTCACCTGTAAATGTTAAAATTCGCAGCAACGTTGGCAAGACCTTTAATGAACAAATCGACACAAGGATCTTCAATGGGATAAATAGTTGTAAAGTTGTCAAATTCAAAGGCCACGACGACAAAACGCGAATGACGTGGAAGAGCGTGTTGTCCGTGTAGA